>JAECUM010010400.1:0-39378 GCA_016617855.1 Megalonaias nervosa | reverse complement strand
ATATATATTTGGACTGTATGAATTTATAATAAAATTCTTAAAAGAATAATACGACTGAAACATGAAATACTTATGATCATGTATAATATATGTGATACTAGAGAGTACTATATTCTGGCCTTCATAACGCCAATCAAATCATTCTGCAAGAAATGGATAGCCTATGGTGTAAGTATTTAGTAGGTTACATTTAAATTCTTAGTGTGGCAGGAGATAGTTGCTTATATTTAGTATGGTACGATATTAATTTTGCATTAAGCCTGAATCGCATATGATTAAATTAATTCCGATTATTGGACTACATATGTAATTTAAATCCACTCTGATAATAAAGAAATAAAACTTATTGACATTTCTTATTTTTATATAACTATCCATTAGCTACATAATAGGATTTCTTAACTATTTCAAGACAGTGATCGTTTTATTTAGTGGATTTCTATAAAGACTTATGCTATGACTGTTATCTGGAGGACCTCGGATCTCGCCTCGATTTATATTCTTCGGATAAAGTCATGTGACGAAATTCTTCGGACAAAGTCATGTGACGTAATTCTGACAAATCATTGCTCCTCCTGTACGCCACACAAATTGGATAGTGCCGAACAGATACTCTGCAACCAGTGACACAAACTGATGGTTATCGTACGATTTAATTAGCAATACATGTACGTTTACACTTAATCTGCAGTAAATATATGCATATTTTGCATTATGTCATGTCTCTCAAGCATGAAAGCCTTGTAAGCCGTAAACGAGGCTGCTCAGCATGGTGAAGAGTAAACAAGTACCAGTGAACGCTGACGACATTGCAAATACAATGATCAGCATAAAAATGAAGAATATAATATTAAAGGTTCAATACATACTCAAACCTGTATAAAAGAAGGCCACCATTTACAATATACAAGTGAAATTGAATTGAAATATTTGACATTTGACAAATATTGTGTGGAACCCATCATGTGATCTAGTGTTGACAATCATGGCTGCAGACGTATTTTGCATTTTGTAGTTTCAGCTGATGAAATCATAAATCTTAGTGCTTTTCAAATGCTGATTTTAACTGAAATTTAGGTGTGATAAGCCTCAATTCCTCAAATGAAGCGTTCAGTTATGGTATCTTATATTTCCACAAGATGACTGACGGTTGATCCCCGACGTTCTTAACACGAGAAAGGTTTAGATACAATTTTACATTGTCGAGAAAAAGGTTATATGGATAAGAGAAGAAGATAAGAATTCTTTATTTCAGACTACGTAGTCCATACATCTAAATTAAAATACGGATATAAAGTAAAACATTGTAAACATAAAAGAACATATATATCATACGTACAAGTAGTATACAGATACATCTAGAACAATTAACTGCGCCCTGCATTGTTAAGAATGAAATTAAGTGGCACATTTAAAGAGTAATTTGTTCCATCTACTAATAATATGAGAATTTAAATGAATGCCATAGTTCCAAAGAGATTTCAATATACAGTTCTCACTATTAAATAGTCTTGTTATCATTGAGAATACATACTTTCTCATTACTTCCTCAAAACTGAATACATTATAATTTACAAACATGTTGGAGGCACTGTTCCATCTAGGAAGACCTAATAGAAAACGAAGACTATTATTATAACCAATTACTAGTTTCCTTTTCATACATTCACTAAAGTTTGTCCACAGTGGAGCACAATACATAGTGCAGCGATAAGATTTGAATAATCTAATTTCGATACCCAATGAACATATAGATATGTAAATGGTAATTTTCAAATATTTTGTAAGTTAATTTGGTTTGATGAATTGTCCGGCAAATTTATTAGCATTAAGCATTTAGAGTTGGTCTATTGTATCTTGGTCAGATAACTCAGTACTTGACAAGTATATTTATGGCAAGCATGGTGGCAGTGGCAAATCATGTTCCCTCTCCACACAGAAGATACTGTAGCAATATCATTATTATCTATGGGAAGAAAGTTAAACTGGTCACTTTGAACTATCGACGGTGGCAGCTAAATTTTGTTTTTAAAAGCCACATATAAATACCAATCAGAAATTATCACCATAATAAATATATCGGTATATGAAAACCAGGTGAAAAACAAACGCAGTAAGGTAACGATATTACCCCATCCTAGACGATACAAACCAACCTAATAATGCAGTCAGGTGTAAATAATCCTGTGCAAAGTAAGATTATGGAGTTTTGTCTGACCTTTTCCACTCCATGTTAGATGTCTAGACAGTTGTGTTTGGTGAGAGATAAGATATTATCCGCTATTCAAAGCATGGAAGTCGCCGAAATCACACGGTAGTGGAACTGGGTAATTGCTTTACGCTAGAGGCCAGTAAAGCTATGCGACATTGTATTGACATATACCTGCCTGAAATCAGTAAGTAGAATATTTATTGCATAAGACACAAAGAAACTAATTTTTCACTTTGATAAGCCAATTGTGAGCTGATGTCTTGCATTTACCAATTGTCGATGTAGCATGACTTAGTCACATGGTCACCCATTTAATCAAAACTAATACAATTATCACGAACCTTATCCCTACAGACGTTGCTTGTATCAAGTAGTACTTACTTCTGACATCAATACATATTAGGCCGCGATCTTCAGATCACGTGATTAATGTATGATAAGCATTGCCTCGAAAAATTTAAATTTAGAAAACACTGTAAGTGTGACATGTTTAAGAATCTAAATGAGCTACTTATCGATTTCATGTATGCAGGGTTTGATACAAGTTTAAATAATTTGTGCGATTAACCTATGCAGCTGCCTCGAGTAGTATGTATAAGGGAAACCTGGACAGCCTAAAACTCTCCTACCCCTACACCTGAACACTCAATTTTTTATAATAATAGCACAAAAAAAGACACCTGACTTTCTAGACAATTTGAGGATCATTTTACAACTGGAACATTCATAGTTTGAAACCAAATTACGGCGTACTCTGTAGACCATAGTTATATTGCAAAGTTGGGAGTACTCATGTCTTATATAAACCAAAATGCATTCTACTTTCTAGACCGAATTTTAATGCCTTGGGTGAACAGTTGGTAGAGTGCAAATTAAAATGAAATTTTTATCAAAATAAATAACAGGACGAAGCTATATTGTAATATATGAAACAGTTTCAGAGAGTTGGTAGAAATATTTCGTGAGTTGAAGCTAAAAGCAACCATCTCAATTTAACAATTTTAAGTAACAACGTCTATTGTTTTACAAATCTCGATGGAATGAAAGTGTAGTTTTATAAAGTAATCCTCAAACGTTCATTTACCCAGTTCAGGCATAGAACAGGCATTATGCAGCGCTTAGAAAAGATGAAGATTTGCAGATTAGGTTAATGATGACTACTTTGAGATAAGCATCATCCATTACCAGTAGCACTACTGTTAAAAAGGAATAAATTATGTAATTGATGTGAGTAACTATGTAAAAATGCATTCAGCTAAATTTATAGTACCACTTGAAGATTTCTTAAACTTTACTTGATCACACTACACCGATTTAACAAAATCAAAGACATAATTAATGCTAAATGAAGTTCGATTAAAAACAACACATGGTAATTCAGAATCCAGCTTGTTTCAGAAACAACCAAAGGAATCTCAAACTTGACAAAATTTTGAAATCATTCGTATGTTTTAAATAATTAAAGAAACACTGAAAATTGCTGACAATAAACCTCACACTGTAGAGGGTTGTGCAGTTGAACTGTTCATAATGCCTAAAACCAATTTGCCAAGCGCAACGTACTCTCTAGATGTATTATACCGTCTTAAATGGTTTACGTAGAACAGTATTTAAGGCATCTTAACTGCTATCCTGAAACTCAGTTGCTTACACAAACATAGTTAACTGAACAACTGATATATTTATAATTCCTAAATTCATATTACTGAAGAAGTCCGAATATCACAATTTTAAACAAGAGATGCAAAAGCATATCTTTAAAGAGATATTTGCTCTTAATCAAGTATTATTAGGTGATCCTGACGGTTTATAAACTGCCAGACATAAATGAAAAGGATAGTGAGAATGTGTTTTGCAAACAGATATTATTACTGAAAGGGAAACAACAAAAGTTGAATAGATGTTGAAGGTCGTTCGAAAAAGTAAACTATATGATCTTCTGAAATGGAAAGGGTATAATCAATCGTATAACAGTTGGGTGTCAGAAACAAACATTATTCCATTGCAATGAATGATAGTAGAACAAGACTCAGCTAGCAGAATTGTGGAGCACTAAAATTTTTGTGGTCTGAAATATTTTGTTCTCGAATTAAAATGATGTAGACGAAATAGTGCATAGGAAAATGAAGGCCTTAAAACATACACGTTATGAAGATTTGTACCAATTACAAAACCAGAAAGAAATACATACATCCAGAAACATCACAAATAAACTAACAATGATACAAATGATAAACGTGAAAAGGCGAATAAAGCTTTGACAATATCCTACGAATTAAAAGAACATTAAATTCAGCTTCATTTGAAAATGATGAAAAACAAATACCTTCTAACAAACTACTGTTACGGTCTATGCTCTTAAAATAAATAACAGAAAAGAGTGAAGACAACAAGCTTTGTAAAATTTAACAAATAATTTATTTCCCTAGACTACAAAGTGAAATTTAAGAAAAAAGAACTTACGGTTTTACGATTTAAATCCAAAAATAATACAAGAATTAAAAATAGAACTCCTAGTATTAAAAAGTCCTGAATGAGACTGAGTTCGAGTCCCGATGAAATCCAATATGGAAGGCGATGACGTTTGTTATGGTCAGTGAAGTGCTGTTGTGTCAACAGTCCTTTGTTGAATCACAGAAAATATTATTCCAGTTTTGAATTCAGTATAACTTCCAATAAATGTCTTTATCCAAGAATTTTGTTTGAGCACTTTTGTATTTCCCGGGAAAGGAATCACTTGAATTTAATAATTTGAAGAAAATAAAATTTCAAACTGGTAACATAATAACTTAACGTGTCAGTTGTTTGGAGCCCGACTGAATATACCTTTATCAAAGAAACAGTTATACACTAATTAAGACGCAAAACAGATTCCCGGATAAGGGTCCAATGTTCATTCTTCTGGAAAAAAAATAGAAGTTTTGTAGCAATTGATACATGCCACTCGTCACGTAATCCATGTATGACCTTGACTTAACTTAAAGATTCTTATTCTGAGAAAGATGAAAAAAATAATTTTAAAAAAGTTGTTTACCAAAACTGTCAATAATTTTGTAACGATGTCAAGAACTAGACACAATGTTTGTTATTCACGTAGATGAAATAAAAAATAAAAAAATCAGCCAGGTCAAACAGAAATGAATTCAATGTTACATTACAATAGCATGTAATGAAATTTTACAAAATTAGAACTAACAAACAAATAATTAAATTAAATATACATAACACTCCAAGATGGTCAGTGAGATATTTTAACCAAGCAAAAGGCATGGTAAGCTACAGAGATGCTACCGGAATCATATAGACATTGACAATTCTTTTAAAGCTTTCCCATATGTCACCAGTTATTCGCAGGAATTAGTAGTGGGTGAATACGGTGAGGTAGGTTGATGTTAAATACACCCTGTTATAGAACCTCTTGTCAAATTTGTTATGGATACATCATTTGATATTGTTATTGCTATTCTTGATGCTATAGCAACCGCTGTTACATATTTTCTTTTGGATATTCCGATTTTGTCTTTCTCTTAATTGTATCTTTCCCTCGCTTGTTGTGTTAGATGTCCAACTTTGAACATTTCGAACTTTTCTTTCAACAGCGCCATTTTGGTTGCGTCTTTTTTGCTTATGTGCCTTTATAGACATTTAGTCTGTTTTACATATATTTTAACGCAAATTTCTCAACGATTATTTTGTCGAATGGACAACTTTTAGGCTTACTATATTAAACTATATTTTATGCTTTTAATACCTGCTGTAAAATTCGTTGACCTGGGTCTTTTGTTGAGTCTCGATATTATCAGGGATCTGTATTGATTGCCTGAGAGTGACAGTAGTTTCTATTGAGCATTCCATATTAGAGATTCAAATTAGACTGTGTTTCTTCTGTTTTTTTAAATGTGATACAGACATAACATTCATAATGGGTATTAACAGATGATTGACTTTAAACACTTACATCTTTAAAATGTTTCGCTTACCTGCTGCACAAAACATAAGCTCCATCACTCTTTGACAGTGAGCTGGTTTAAAAAACTCCATTATACTTCTATGGTAATACAGTTTTTTAAGCATCATGTTTAGTTACTAGTTTGTGTTTCTTCTTTTACAAAATGTTTCTTGTGTATTTCATCTGCTTCTAGTTTTTAATTCAGTTCTAGCTTTCATTTTAATGTTTCCTCTTCGATCAATTTAAGTTCTTGTGAGCGTTTGCCAGGTTTTTATTCTAAACGATCTCTATGGAGATATCTCTTCTTGTGTGAAGTTAACTTTCGTAATGATTTCCCAACCGCATGTTATCATTTAATGAAAACAAGATTTTAAGGTTAGATGCGAGGTAGGGATCATTGTTTAACACCATCTTTTAACTAAACTTTTTTCAGCTTCAATCTATTTTAAGACTAATTTCTAAATGGCGACAGCAGTACAATTTTATTGGTAAGATTTGACTGAAATAAAAATAGTGGAATATAAATGGGCTCCCTGACACGCCAAAATTAAGACACAAAAGCTGTTGCTGCATTCAACAAAATTAAATATTGTAAACCTTGTTATCAGACATATTTAAGAAAGTGTAGACAATGTTTTCTTCATTAGTTTAGATGCTTTCTATTCCATTATTTCATTTTCAACAAAAGTGGCTAAAGTTTACAAAACTTGCTTTTAATTTCTATTTCCAAAGAACAATCACTGTCAAAAACATTTGAAATGATATAGACTGTATTAACTCAGAATAAGATCGGTTGAATTAAATTTTGTTCTAATCAAGGACAATTTATACTAATATATATATATATATATATATATATATATTAGCTTATAAGTGTTAGTCAACTGTATGCGATTCAGTAGATATCTATATAGATTCTTAGGACATTATATTTGTAGTTTAATTGTGTACATTGTGTAAATATTGTTTTGAGTTGGAAGGACGGTTAAATTAAATTATTTAACACCATCTTTAACTAAATGTTTTCAGCTTGAACTTATTTTAAAACAAATTTGAAAATGGAGAAAGCAGTAAAACTTTAGTAGTATTGATTGATATTAAAATAGTGGAATGTAAATGGATTCCATAACGTGCCCGAAATAAAACACAAACGCCATCTTTATATTCGACAAAAACATATGTTAAACCTTGTTAAAAGATATTTTAAAAAAGTGAAGACAATTTTGCCTGAATTATTTTAAAAATTGGAGAGAAGCGAATAAACAATACAAACATTATTAGCACAAATTTTAAAAGAAATATCGACGAAATTGGCAAAATAGTCCACTGAGGAAGAATTAAATCTTTAAATGCATTAACTCAAGACGTCAACACTAAAAAAATTTTTCGTCCATTATTTCACTTTTACCAAAGGTGGGTAAAGTTTCCAAAACCTGAAGGTCCTGAGAAAAATGATCTAGATTTATTGCATCCCTTGTGCCCCGTTTATTTGTTCTTGTTTAGACATTTAAAGAATAGTTTTCCCTGGTCATATACAAGCTAAATTAAAGCTAGTAAAATCTGGTCTAACAGGTCGAAATTAAAGCAACAGAATAAAGACAGGGCTTTTCCAAATGCTCTTTTTCCAAGAGGTCAAGGTCACAGTCTTGTATTGAAATGAATACATTTGGTAAAAAAGCATCAGTTGCACTCTATTTTGGAGAATTATAAACCATTCGTGTCAAAAGGTTATATATCATTTACTGGTAATACTGCCAAGCATATGCGTCAATTCTGTCAATGCCCTAGGGAGAAAATACCAACGAGAATATTTTACAAATGACATTGAAAACATTAAGAATACTAATTATCACAGAACCATAAATCGTTCCTATACGTTTACAATTGCTAGACTTGTTGTAAATGATATTGAGCTCACTTATTTAGATGGCACTGCGGATGATTTTTACGATCATTTTTCGTCTCTTGCTAATAAGCTTCTTGATGATAATGCTCATAACTTGGAGTTAAATTAAAAGCGATATCTGATTTCGTTGAACACAAACTGCATAATTATTTATTATTTAGTTTCTATTACGTAAATGTCTACGAAATCCTGACTAACTTGATTTTACTGAATACTTCGAAAATAACTGGTCCTGTTGGTATACATCCTAAAATACTTGCATTGTTGCGACAATCATCGCAGCATCTCATGCAGATATAGTTGAATATAGCATAATCCCTGATATTTGTCCTGATGAAAGTAGTTACTGTCAGACCCTTGTACAAAGCAGATCCGTCTTCTGATCCTAACAACTACAGACTAATATGTGTACTCTCCTTGATTTCGAAACTCTTTGAAAATACATTTACAGGTAGTTATATAATTTTTAATTTGTATTTAACTTTATGTTTGGTTCACAATCGGGATTAGGCCTCATCGCAACTGTCTTGCTGTTCTGACTAAATTAACTGGCAAATGGTTGAAGGATTTGGATGAAGGTTTAGACTCATCGAGTCCCATCTGTTGACCTCAAGAATGTAGTTGATGTTGTTAATTATAAACGAAATTAAAGTTGTAAAAATAATTCAACGTAATTTTGTGGTAATTTGACTTTTCTGATAATCGTAGTGTTGTAACATGTTGCTTTGCCACCGACTTTTAATATCTCGTATATCTCAAATATGTACATCCAGCTTTATTATGTCGATTTTTTTACAAGACTGCTTTGTGTAGAATTAAGAATAAAATATCGAAATTGGCAGCCGCATTGATTGTAATGGTACGAGAGGAAACACAGTCTAAGTATTAGATGACTGATTTTATTTATATACAGCTTTTTCATTTCCCATCAAATGTTTAGTGAAATCAAACCAAATTAAATTCATCCTTTCTTATAGAATCAATGTTTTAAAGTATTTTTAAAGTGTTCTCATATATTATGGTGTAGCGACGTCAACAATTACAGCAGTATTCTAAGCCAAGCTGAATTATATAAAATTAGGTTAGTCGACTACAGCAAACTAAAACCTTTGCAAGTCTATTACTTTTTCTACTCCGTGTTCATTAGAGGAATGGTTGTTTCAGAGAAAGATCACCAAAACCTGCTGGCTTCAAAGTCCTTTAGAAGCTATACATTTCGTTCACTAATTCTTACATCGGAATCATTAGCCAGAATGATGTTTCCACCCACCCATCCCCAATGCAAACACTGATTGATATGAATAAAGAATCAGAAGCACATGTTCAGGTCATAGTGCAAAATACAAAGTATTTAACGGTCATCAGAAGAGATTGCTTTAAACGCCAACTTCTCAAACTGTAAGCCCATTATCTATCTATCGGGAACTGGAGAGAAACCTGCAGTAACATATAACTGTTTAAATCCTTGGTAAATATAAACAATGAAAATAGAGAGCATAAAAAGTTGATATAATTATCGAGACCTTCAGTAAACTGTAGAAGAATGATAATCTGACCATCAAAGCAATGGTGTCTGCGTTTAAACACTGGTGGCTTAGTGATTAGAGTGTCCGCCTCTGATGTGGGAAGTCGCGGTTTAAAACCCTGGCCGCGTCATACCAAAGACTTATAAATATGGTACTAACAGCTGTATATCTATTTATAGAAATATAATCATATGGAAGAAGTACCTGGAAAGAAGAGCATAGTGTGAGCACAAGTACTATGAAAAAGTAGTAGCGTAGATCACAGAAATCCAGAAAGAGATAAAGAAATTATCCCACCCCACCCAACGCAACCAGAGAGGAAGTCTTCCTTAATGAAAGGTACAAATCTGAACATAGAGTTGCTGTAAAAAGTACAGAAACATTTCAATGTGGTAATGTCTATACACATAAAACTACAGTGTCATATTCAAGTTTTTTTTAAGTTCTAGTCAAACGGATTAAAGGTTGCCTTTGTTGGGTGACCGAGCCAAGGGCAAAACTCCGATAAGCCGTCTTTTCATCGGCGGCGGCTTGCAATACAATGTTCTGGTATTTCATGAATGTTCATGAACCTTCCTGCTGGCTATAACTTTCTCGGAACGTTGGCCTAAAATAACCGTTGTGCTGCCTGAGTGAATGAAACAATCCAGTTTCTTGTTTATCCAATTCTGGATCATCGTTTGTTTCTAGATCACTATAAATGGCAGGGTTTAACCCAAGTTAAAACGATTCATTGTGTATCTGTAAATTGCTTTATCCGACTACCCATTTTCATGACCACGTCATACGATAAGGGAAGATACCTTCGCCACCAAGAGCATAGTTTAATTTAATTTCGATTATGTTATATATTGTTAAAATTTTACAATAAAGTTTTCATCCGTGCTATAATCTGAATCTCCTGAAATTGAAACCTCTATTAACTTTTGAACAGTTTCTGAAACTTTCAAAACGTAGTATGTACTAGGTTTTTGGTTTTGTACTTTTGCACCTAATGCGAACGTTGCATGAGAAAATGCATTTTAATTCAGTCTGGTTTATCTCCTTCATCCAGTCTTGCATATATTGTACGTTTAATAAGTAGGTTTACCGCTGTCTTCCATGTGCAGTTGCTTGATAAATAATGTTGCCCAGTTTTCAACAGTGTCTGCTCCCTAGTTATATTTGTATGGACGTAAAAATACATGTGTTGGGTTTCCCTAAACATTAAGGTGCCATATATACTTCTGGCCTGATGTCGATTAGATATGTGTTTGAGTCCATTTTTTTTTCTTTCTCATTGAGGTATCTACTGTCATGCTGTGTGGAACTGCAAACTTGGTACCTATCATTTCAATTATTTCAACTATGCAATATAATATCCGCCTATATGAGTGAACCTGATTAAGAGCAATGTTTAGACTTTAGGAAAATTAACACTACTAGCAATGTTAACTATACTTCATAACGAAATTCGCTTTTCTTTTGTGCAAGAACATTTAGCTTCTATTTACTGTCTTTCCACATCCACATGTAATTCTTTGATTCTCTCTCTCTCTCTCTCTCTCTCTCTCTCTCTCTCTCTCTCTCTCATAAATTCCTGCATTGTAGTACCACTTTAATTTCGTTTCCTTTGCACATTCTTTACATCTTTGGTTTGTAGCATCTCGTTTATTTCAGTTTCCTTGATTAATTCTCTCCCTTACATTTATAGTATTTTACAAGTGGTTGCCCATTTTTACTGACATTTCTTTCCTTCGGACACATGGTCTATGACAATGCGTATTCTTCGATACTGACGTTTTAGCTCAATTCTAATTGATGCTAGATGTAAATGACACTAACGTGATAAGTGGAGTTTCCTAATCTATATGTTCCACCTTACTCACTTTGCTATTTTATTTGCGAGGTAATGAAGGTCTTAAAGCCAAAACATAGTTTCACTTCGAGAAACCGGAAAATTTAGAGGCCGCGAATAAAAGTAGCCTTGCTCGATATGAAGCTTTCTAGTGAGGAACCCATGCGTATTATGTATAAAACTTCTTGTGATCATTCAGTATCGAATTCATTTGATCGCTGACTTCTGTACAAAGGCATTATCAGTTTCGATTCTATGGAGAGATGACCGCAAATATATATATATATATATACTCAACATATATATATATATATATATATATATATATATATATATATATATATATATATATATATATATATATATATCAGTCACGTAGACACCATAATGGAGAAACAGGCATCAATTCTGCGTCAACTCAGGTTCAGAGACTTTTGTTTTGGGGTTCTTAATTGTTACTTTGCTGGTTGGCTGATTTTGTTGCTACTTGATTTTTCATTTCTACTTTTTCAGCGTGATTCTGAACAGCCTCCAGGAACTAAGCTGGCAGTATTCTAATAGGCCTTTTCGGAAACTGATTTATCTGTTTCTATAAACATCGTCGAAGTACAAACTTTTAAATTTATAAATTGGGTATCAAATTGGAAAAATATTAAAACAAATTTCCTTTAAAAAATGTATTCTTATCTAACTTTAATTTTTTGATGTCAAACCATAAATTACCCGTTGAAATATTTTAGAGTACTACAATTTCATGTGAAGAAAACAAAAATGTATAAAATGTCAATATAATATTTTGGATCATGAATTCCGCTACCATTTTGAGTGTGAATTCTTCAATGAGGATATACTGACTTTGATTATGAAATATTATTACATACGATCGAATACATTGAAATATCAACATTTAATGACAAAAGAAAAATACTAGTGAAAATTATAAACATATTAGCAAAATTATGAACGAATAAGAAACTGAATGGTGGAATAGATAGGTACCTATACTTATTTCACACTTCAATCGTTTGCGACGCATATAAATATTAAGTAAACATGTCAAAAACGTTTCCTCGAAATCACTTATCACTTTTCTATGGATGATCCTTGGTCTTGTGATATTTAGATAATCCGTGGTCTCTCTATCATTTTCTGTGACTTGACATTTTTCGCTTCCGCTCTTATTTATATTACAACACGATGGATGCTTGTATAATAGAACTATGATTATACTTGACTCATATACCTCATGGACTGGAAATGTTTTACTCCCAATAGAGACTTGTTCTTTTCGGTTCCTTTTAGTATCTTTAAATTTCAAACAATACTTTAATCAGATTAGCTCTTTGCAACAGGTGAACTGGACAAATACAACACACATGCGAGATCAACTGAAATCAAATTTAACTTGTAGAGCTTTCTCTGTTTTCAGTCCGTGCGGCAACCTTCAAAGTATCTAAGAGCATTTATGTGATGTGTTCTAACGCATGTGGAAGAGGGGTGCAAGTTATTGTCAGAAAGAAAGTGAATGAAAACACAGGGTTCTGTATTCCTAACGTGTTTGATGAGATTGTAAAATTAAATGTGCATGCACCATCCTACTCTTTACGACATCGATAGAGTCTAAAGGAAGACAGAGAGTGAAAAGACAGAATTCGTTAGGTCGGTCGTGCAAATTTTACAAAGTCAAAGTATATGGGTACATAATTAAAACAAAGACGAATGTTGTGTTTGATGCTGGCCACTTTCGTAACTTTGCATTGAAATAAATGAAATGTATTGAACCAAACATTTTCCATATATATACAGGATAACATAACTATTTAGACAAAGTCTAAAGAGTTAAAATGCAAAAAATTGAACAATGACACATACGGTAAAATACAGAAATATTTTGAGGCTGCAACCGCCATAAACAGAAATACAGCAAATAGAGCTTGCTGTATTTCTGGCAGCCACAAAAGAGGGTGGGGCAAGGACAGCTGGCTAACACACAATCCAGCGGTACGGAACCAGCTGGAAAACACAAGATAATATAAAAACCAGTGGTACAGAACCAGCTGGCTAACACACAATCCAGTGGTACGGAACCAGCTGGACAACTCAAGCAAGTGGTACGGAACCGATTGAAAGAAAACAAACATGCAGTCGTTTGCAAAGCCTGTTCGAAAGTATTTAACAGTATGACAAAGACAAGAGACGGACAAAACTCTCTTAGGCACAGATGTTGATGAAATAAATTCATGTAATGGTCGATGTGAAATATATCTACATATAGCTTTATGGTTCTTATACAATTGGCCGGCGACATTTTTTTGCAAGCCACTATAATAGCCCCTATGAGCGACTTGTACAGGTGGTATTGGCGCAATCTAGCGTCTGCTTCTGATTTCAAATGACGCTGCAATCTTTTACAAATGGAATGACCCAGTAGGAGTGTGACGAATGCATAGCAAAAGAATGGTAAACAGAATGAAACAAGTTAATGCAGATAAATACTTAACTTTCAAGGCGATCTGTTTGTGTCAAAATTTCAGGAAACGAGGAAGGTCTAACAGCGTGAAACGTTAACCACGAAGAAAAAAATTTCTATCAAAAAGACAACACGTCTGCATCCCAGAAGGAAATTGGTTAGACTGACGCCAAAGTCCTTAGCAGAGAGAATCGCTCCGCACGCATCCGGTGCGAAAGCATTGCGATTGGTTGGGCAGAACACGTGATACAAAACTTTAAATGTATTGGCCCTTGACAGCGCGTTACACGAAATATCTGGCGGAAAATTGTAGACCCAATCACACCTCCCATAAATGTCCTTACGCGCGCGTAAATAGTTTTATACGATAATGCCAATCTCACCACTTATTCACTCGTATTGATTTGATCTTTGCGAACTGGCGAATTATCATAAGAAAGCATGCCGACCTAGAATTAATTAAAGGAACCTCGATATCAAAAGCAATTTCAGCGTACAAGATGTTTTTACCTTATTCAATCTATCTTTTGTAAACATATGAAGGAAAATTAATCCAAAACCAGCCATGCCTGTTTGCATCTGACAGAGAAATACTATCTACTGATGTTCAGAACTAAACAGTATATTTCCGAACTTCAACGTGTTGGGCTTGCATTAATTTGGATTTTTCAGCTTTTACAAATGCTTACAATACCAATGTAATAGACTACGGGTATTTGGAGCAATAGTCCCAAGAAGTAGAGGTGCCTCGAGGGGCATGCGCAGCGATTGGACAAAAGAGTTCATGTTAAAGGGGGTAACCTAGTTTCAGAAAATGCATGTACTAAAGATACTACAGTTAACTTGGGCTTCATGGAAACAACGTAACAATGAAGTAAATGAAACTAAACCAATGGTCTTTGATGGGAAGGAGGAAGGGTCAATGTTAATGTCATTTTTGAAGGAATAGTGAAGTATGCTTCAAAAGTTCATTTTGTCACAAAAATATAAAATAGATTCTCATTTAAACTATACAATTTCTGTATAGTAGATAATATACATCTAATGGTCGATAAGTTTGCCCAAACCTGCTATCTGATCGCATAAGCAAAGAAAACACTACAGTCTCCATACCAATCATGCGCATTCAGATTAATGAATAAAAGATTTACAACAAATCTACATCCAAATTTATAAAATATATCCCACTCTCCATTCTCTTTCTCCTTATTTGTATGTAGATATTTACCTTTTATTGAAAACATTGCTGACTTTACTAAGTCCAATTATTTGGTGTAACACGGGGAAAAACTTGTAAAATGAGAGACAAAGCCAAAAGCTTAAAAGCATTTCATGACTGATGGCTGAACCTAACCTAAGTTTTAGTCACTATCGTTATCAATTACAATGGAATACACAAACTGCATTCCATCGGCAAATAATAGTAAATATTTTATCTCGTCCAAAAGTATGGAATGTTTCGATTTAATTTTAATAGTTTTTATTTATCAATAGTCACGATTGTGCTGTAACAATAGTCGTGAATGTGGTCATGTACCAATACTTTTGATGTGTCACAATTATATAATCCAAAAAGTCCGTCCTCAATAATTCCAAGGTAACATTTAAGTCCAAAAGGTCACTGAACACTTTGTAATTCTAATGAATAATTTCTATAAATGATTCTCTTTAATTATATCTGTACACAGCAAGAAATAATTCCGCAGACTGAAATTAAGATCCTAATGAAGACCTTATTTACATACAACCCTACCTGACCTGTGTCACAATAGCATTTTCTGAAAACTTAATGAAAAAGTCCAAAATAATTTCAACAAGATCGCTTTCAGAACATTCAAAGTTCGTGCTCAAGCCCAGGTCTTGATATCATGTTCAATTTAACATCTTTAAAAACTGACAAATGCCATGTAGGCCAAGACTCAAATCTTCAGTCGCGGACAAAGGTCGAGCACACAATATAAATTAAAAGTACATAACACCTCCTCTAAAACACAGAGAAAGATTTATAAATTCCAGCTTTCGTTTACGTATTAGTCAAATTACATATGATACTATAATAATTAATTTATATAGGAAGATGTCTTATTAATTACAAAATAAAGCAATACACTACTTCTATTCAAGTGAAAGTAACATCTGGAATTGAATTATCTTTTCCCTGGATGTGCCTAATGTCAATTTTAGATTCATGTAAAATCAAACTCCACCTCAATAATTTCTTATTTTTTAAAAAGTATTAATGAATGTAAAGGGATTATGATCACTGAATACAATAATCGGAGCAAGAGCTGAACTAACATACACTTCAAAGTGTTGCAAATCCAATATGAAAGACAAACATTCATTCTCGATAGTAGAATAATGTTTCTTGTGCTTGTTTAATATTTTAGACTGGATGATCAAGCTATTTTTAATATCTTGAATCAATACTCTATCAACCCATACATCACTTGCATCAACATATAATTTAAATAATTGACTGAAATATAGAGCTGACTGAACTGGTGCACCTTTAGGTATGATCCTTAACTTGCAAAAAGATCCTGACACTTCCAGCTGTACCCCAAAATCGCATCAGCTGGGTTTTAAAAGCTGACGCTGGGAATTTACTGATACACGTAACAATAAATTATATAGGTTTATCTTGACCATGTCCCACAATATGTCCCATAATATGTGAAAAGAGCACGGCAAATCTTACTTTTACCAAACTTTTTTGTCAGATTTGCATCACTGAGTCCCTCAAAGAATTTCCTAATGGCTTCCAGGTGACCTTTCTAGGAATGGTTGTAAATGATGACGTTATAAATTTTCTACATCAGATCTTACTTTATTTATTTAAACGCTGGAATGTTGACGGAGACTTTATCATACCAAACGTGATCACATTATAGTGAAGAAGTCTATCTGGAATTGCAATTGCGAATTTTCTTGCGCTTTCTTCGTGGGTTAAATTTGCTAGAATCCTTGTAAAGGTCGAATTTAATTTGCATTTCCAATTCTGTCAATGAAGTCATCTATTCTTGGCATTTGAAATTAATCCTTTTTGGTGACAATATTGACATTTCTAAAATCAGTACACTTAAGGAATGTATTATCTGGTTTATCACAAGAATGCATGGCTATCTCCAGTTATTTTAACTTGGCTCTATAAACTTTTTCTCCAGTAATTATTGAATTTCCTTCTGCAAACATTCCTTCTTGAGAGGATTTTTCCTGTAAAAATGTTGTTTCATAGGCTTAGAATCTATAATCTCAAAGTGATTATAAATTATATTGGGTTCGTGTTGGTTCGTCAGGAAACAAGTGATCAGACTGAGATTAGAAACACTCATAGTTGACTGAGATGTTGCACCAAAGAAAAACCAACTGGAATGCGTGAAATTAATATCTTTACCAGGGACAATGAAAATTCCGAAACGAATTCAATTGAAATTTAAAAGACAATTTTTTAATATCTCTTAAATATGTGAATAAAATTAAAGTCCAGGAAAAGCTCCATTTTATGTTACGACTCTATGATATTAAACAGTTTAACCGAGAGAAGAAAAAAACAACAACAACTTTAGTCTCATCAACAAATTATTTATTTAACTAGATAGAATATAAAGTGAATATTCAGAAACCCACACAGTATTGCGACTTAAATACCAGTTAATCATAAATGTTATATCACAAGTCCAAAAGCATATAATGTTCTGAATGAATTATAATAGTCGTGAATGTTCTAATGTACTAATAGTTTTGAATGTGTTGATGTACCAATAGTCTTCATGTATCATAATAATATAATCCAAATGTCTTTGAAAGAGTCTACGATAATCCCAATGTAATGTATTAGTCCTAAAATCATAGATCATTATGTAATTCCAAAACATTTGAATAAATGGTTCCTCCCAATCTATCTCTGGACACACCTAAACATGAAATACAGACTAATCTTAAGAAATGAATGAAACCTTTATATATACATCCATTCTTGGCCTGTGTCGCAAAGATTTTCTGAAAAATCAAGGGAAGTATCAAAAATAATGTCGAAAAAGTTCGCACCCAGAAATTTCTAAACTCGTAATCAAGGCCAAGTCTTGAATTCAAATTCAAGCAAACATCTTTTTAAAAAAAATTACAAGGGTTAGGTAGGCCAAAATTCTACCCTCAATCGCCGACAAAGGTCAAGCACGCAATTATAAATTAAATCTAGAAAATACACAAATTAAATGAAATTTACAAAGACGTGCGGTACTATGTGAAGATCTTTGCACTCGAGAATAAAGAAGGTCAGGCATCTTCAAGGCATTCAGTAGCAAGTTGTTACAGTTTACTGATATATTAATATTGTTACCAGGTCAGCTACTATGTTGACTTTAACTTTACACCACTGTCTTTATTATTTGCAGCTTTAACCCTAAAACATAACCTCCAGTGTTCCAGTGAGAATCAATCTCACCAAACTGCAGTACCTCATAATGCTTTGTTAGCAATAGTGTATATCCTTGCATACAATTTCGACCGATCAAAAACAAGAAGTCACAGCGATTTAATGCCACTCTCTGGGTTTATATATAAGGAGGAAATCAGATCCATTCCTGCATTATATGACCCACCTTTCAGAATATAGTATACTAGCTAGGATACTGTATTTGGTTGCTTTTATTAGACTGAATGGAAAGACAACAAAGCAGAAGACTTTGTCAAATAAAATTGTTCCACATCCTTTTGTGTTCTCTTCTTCCAAGGAATCATGGCAGATAAACTATATACTGTGTACCCATTTCAGTATAATAGACATTTGTATCTTAAGTGCCAGCCAACTGGTGCACAAACGTTCAAAGTTTACTGCTGCAGGTAAAGAATAAAGCACAAGCAGTGCCAATGTAACACGAAATGAACAATAATGATTGAATTCCATTATACAACTGAATAATAGTCGATTGGTTGGACATTGCTGTTAAATGTACAACAGCTTATTGTGGCGTCGATAAAAATGTGTAACCATAACATGGATGTCCAGTTATTAGCTAAGCAAGCACTTGTACACAAAAGAAAACATTTGGTAAGCTACATTTGCTTTTGAAGGATATGTTTTTAATGAGCAAACAAAACAATGTGCGGCGTCTGCTGACCTGCCCATCAGGGTATGACAGCTAGCCAGCAGGTTGTACCCTCGAGCTTGATAGAAAGTCGGCTGCAAGCACACAATACCAGGAAATAATGACAGGATTTGGAGACAGTCCTCCTTGTCTCCCAGCTCGTGAAAGGCGAGAAACCTGACATAATGCGTGTAAAGAATTGGACTAAACTTTATTCCCAGGCAGTTTCTGTCTGTAAACATCGAGTCAGTAAACAACAGTTCAAGCTTTACGGCTCTGGGTAAAGCTGATACCTCAGGCAGCATAAATATCACATCAAAAGCTAATTTCTTTGCGGTATCCAGTGGAAAGTCTAAAAAGTTACGGGCAACTTCACATTCTTCTCTGGAATATATTACTTCGTCATCGTGTGCTTTTAGTGAAAAATTTGTCATAGCAAATTTCAACATTTGTCTTAATATCCCAATATCATCGATATTAAATAAAAACTGAAAATGTTCATACATTTTAGAATACAGGTTGTCCATGAAGTTGCATCTATTTTCAATGCTTTCTTCATTCTTTAAAACTACGTTTGTAATCTGAAGTACGTCGGGCATTTTGTTTTGCTTCAGATAAAATGTTGCGAGCTTTAGCGGACAGAGTGCTTGGTCTCCATCTTTGCCGCTTATCAACAAATCTTCAGCCTCCTTCAGATACGGCTTTTCCCCTACTATTTCATTTTCACCACAATCTTTTGCAAAACACAAGAATCCTAGAAAAGATTTAAGGATCTTGAGAAGAGGATCACCATAGGCAATATTTCGTGTGTCGTCCACAATACGTCTGTAGCGTTCGATGCATTCCCCTGTACTATATTCGTCGTAGGGTTCGCAAAAAAGGTAATTTGCTCCATGGAAGTGTATGCGTTCTATAATTCCACACCTCATTTCAAGCCAGGCAGCTAACATGGAACGAGCACTAAGTCGATGAAAGATCATGAAATCTCCTCCTGCGGCTGACATCGCGCGCGAGAAAGATTTACAGTCTTCAAATGCCAAGACTGGATTTGAAATTGCCTCATCAATGGATAGTATCAATCTTGAGAGTTCATCAGAGTCAAGATCTGATCGAAGAATATTTCTAGATTCTATGAAGTAATGGGGAGTCTACCTTCATTCAGCCAAGTCCTCAGTAGCTTTAGACATTCAGCGAAGTAGTACAAGAGCTTGGAGGGACACATATTGTTTGTACCTTGTATTTCAGACAACCAAAACACCATTGTTTTCATGCAGTATGATGACAATATGTCTTTCGCAATATACTGCAGACAATCTTTCAGGAATATCTTTAACAGTGCGTAACATTGTATCTGTGTCGAATTGAAGCTTTCGATTAGCAGTTTCTCAGCTACATTGAACGAATGTCTCCATTGCAAGTTCATATCAGGACTACTCTTGTTTCCAACAGGTGCCAAGAATACATGTGTATTTTCAACAATGTACTCAATAGTATGTTTCTCAGGCCAGGATCCAGGTCGATGTCTACTAATCCAGTTTTGGGCCTCTTTTGGCCACCCGTATGACTTGACACAAGCTACAATGTCGATATCAGAGTATGAATTTGACAGGAGGATTTTAGCCCTCTCTAAATCTGAATTTCCGTCACCTATGCTTTGTAGCATTGTAAGTAGATTCTTGCGTATTTGTTTAGGTTCAGATGCCTTTAGAGATACGGCTGGGCCATGAACACCAGACATTTCGACAGGATTAGCCCTTATGGCAGGGTCAGTGTTTGTCAGAAAGCTTGTCATTTTATGCTGAGCGATTGTCTCTAAGTTGACGTAGGTGTTGGACAAGTAGTACCGGCCATATCTTTCCGGCATGTTTTGAAGAAAACTAGGAGCTGCTCTTATAATAGCGAGTTTGACATATCCAGGGTAATCTTTATCGGGTAGTTCCTGCAATAACACACCATATTTGTCCATAGACACATCCTTTTTGCTAATGGTGTCATTTCCATCCTTAACAACTTGTAATTCCTTAAGAATTTTCATGGTATCATAGTCGCTTTTCTCACCACTGTAATATGGTCCACCAGACATTCCTTCTGAAGAACTTCCGGAGTGAACAAATCCTTCAATATCAATACTATATCTTCTAAAGAGGTTATCGGTGTACTCAAGAAATTTCCATTTCGAACGGCGGATGTTCACTTCCTTTTTAGAAAAGCCCATAGCAGCCAGAAGGCCACTGATGTATGCACTCTGATCTTCTTGAGAAGCCATCACATATTCTAAAAGGAAATATGGACTAGATTAGGTATTCATCGTAACAAAAATTATATTTTATTTCTAATGAGCTTAAAATTTAAGAAAACTTTGACTATACATAAGCAATATGTTCGAATCTTCACTAGAAAGATTCGTGTTAAGCGAAGCTAGTTTTTAATTTTCCGGTTTCTCGACATAAAACTTTTTTTGCCTTTATGACCTCCATTACCTCTCAAAAAATCGAAACCTTAGAGAAATATATCACATGGTTTGTAATATACAGGTTGTGAATATCCACCTATCTCGTAATTGTCAAGTGAAATTGACCTAAACAGCTGAATGATAAAATCAGTAATTGAGATTACTTATTGTCAATGGCCAGGTGTTCGAGAATGTCAAGTGTGCAGAGCACGGTTCGTTATTCGGGCTTTCAAACGACAGAATGCTAATACAGATTTGCATTAGCACCACTTTCGACACATAACTGTCTATATCATGTCGAGAAAAAGAATAAATGGAAGTTATGTGCCATTCTCAAAAGAACACCAGGGCAGACGACCCTGGCTAACCTTGGCAAGTATCGAACCCGTGCTAATTTTAAAAAGCAAAAATTAATTCCCCCACATTTGGCATAAAATAAACATGCATTAAATTTTATTTGATACTAATGGTTTCAGGAGACGCTATAATTTACTTTTGGAAACAGGTTATGACATTCTAACACTGATAGATGTTGTACTTACACTCCTTTAAAAACATCTCAATAACAAACGCACTGATACCGAAATAAGTGAAATGACATGGTAAGCAAGGAAAGAAATAATATGGGCAGAACTCATCAGAAGCCAACTTATAACTACAGACTTTGCACCTGCAGCTTCTGCTAACTCCGACAAATAATTCCCACAGTTTCTTAATCCGTTTCTTATTGTCAGTAAATGAATCGTCTTTGCATCTTGACGGAGAGGTGCATCCACTTGTTTTTGCACAACGTGCTGGACTTCGACTAAATTTGCTATAGATATACCTTTTGCGGTGGAAATAGCAGCTATTCTTACACCTTCGGTTTTGAACAGGTAGTTTAGCTTTTCGCCTAATGGTAAATGTTTGACTCATCTTTTCAATGCCTTCTGTGAACAGTCTCTCCAACTGTACAAAATGTCCAACTAACTGTACCCTTATCCTCTCTACACTTTCCATCAGTTCTTGCAATGTGGCTTTTTTTTCCTTTGGGGTGTTTATTGCTGAAGTCTTTTTAACTCTTCTTTGTTTTGTAAGCATTCGATCATCAGCTTTCGATGTTGATTTTCTAAATTATTTACGAACGCTCTCAATTATCTTTCTTCTTTTGTAATGAATAATTGTTTACCTACATATGCGTGCTCTCCACTTTGAGGTATGTCCTTACATTCAACAATTATAACCACAGATTCTTGTGCTTGTTGATCAAATGTCTTTTTTGTGCCTATTGTTCGTATATCTATTTTCTCGGTTGTTTTTATTTGTTGCGTTTGTTCAATAGAGGGTTATAGAGTATATATCGCTTGTGCATCTTCCATAAGACTTTATACAGTATGACTAAGTATATTTATTATATCATGAAAACCATCTGTTACAGTGAAAGTATGAACTCTTTGTTTACCTGCCAAACAGCCCCTATTTAATTCTTTCACAAAACGGGTTGCTCGAATTGTTGTTCTTTAAACTGGTGATGGTGATAAAAGCTCTGTAACACAATTTTGGGTAATATTTACATCGAATGTTGTTTGACTTCACAATTTCTCAGATAAAATGTATGTCACTATTAGCATCCCTATACATATTTCTTGCATATTTTGTACATAGTTCTCCAAGTTAATGTCTTATTCCGTATTGTGATGTTCAGTATCAAACGTAATTGGCTGTTGTAATCAAAACGTCCTAGAGCCTGGTCGTCAAATTTGTTTGCAAGATTTATAACACACTCGCATTCTATTTCAACGTTTGCAATTACGTCGTTATCTTCATGGAAAATATTTTGAACCTCTTTTATTTTAAATTCTTCATGGCTGCAACTTTTTCTTTATTTAAGCAGCAAAGAATAGATACAGTCCAACTGGAAAATTAGTTAGGATTTGTAGAATACGAAAATAACAGAAGCTCCATTTCATCAGACATTCAACAATGCCAATAAGAATTAAACATGACTATTGCAAATGGAGAATATAGAGATACAACCGGTAAACATTTACTGAAAAAGAGTTGAAAAAATCGACGTGAAGCAAATCAAGAAGATATTTCAAAGCTTGTAAATTTTCCAGGTTATTGTCAGATGTTGCAATGTACACTGCGTTTTCTCTGGTTGGCTGATTTCTCCCGACTGACAACTTAGTTTACAAAATGAATTATTATGCCAAGATATCCAACTACTTCGCTTGGTTTATTTTGATTTAATCTTCCCCTTGTCTTATTCTTTGCATTCTTGATACCAATTCATTTTCTGTAAGCCGTTGGCAAGGTTTACAGTAAGCAACAGTTTTAGAACAAAACAAATTGAATTACTTTCTTTTTAACTTCTCCACATGTATACCATTCTTGAAAACCACCTGCTTTGTTGAAGAAATTATTCTTGGAATTACTTTTAATTATTCAAAGTAACAGTGACTTATATTTTACAATTGAATTCTGTTTCGATTTAAAATGAGTCAATTTTCAAAAACATTTCATTAAAATAAATTGAAACTCAGCATGAGAAAAAGTAAGCTGAATTTTAGGATGAAAAATCAGCAGAGAAAATATTTTTATAAACGACAAAAGTTCCTTTCGCAGGCACATTGATAGGAGACGTTTACAGGAATCTCAAAAAACTAAAGCTGAAAAAAGAACAACAACAAATTGCAGATGTTGTAAGCACACAACCTGAAGTAAGCGATAAAGATTCATATATCTGAAACCGCACAATCTAATCGAAAGCGGTATTGCTGTTTTCTGTATCTTGTTCATTTGGTCTAAGCGCACAGTTGTTTCTGTATCTTAAGCGGATGACATGGCACAACGATCAAGATCACATGTTCCTTTTCAGTTGTGTTTTTCATATGCTTTTCTTTGTTTCAAAATGTTTCCAAAACACGCTTTTAGTAACCTTTCGTTAACGTTTTAAACTTTTGGCTGATTTACATTGTTGTTAGTGCTTTTGCATTCTAAATGATAAAAGCCAGATTTTCCTGAGACTTGACGCTGTATGTATCTTGTTTCCTCATAGAAATAAAATTCATTGCACAACTATCTAATTTGCAAAAGAAATATTTATCAATGTGTTAGTATTATGTAATTGTGAAGAAAACAAAAATCCAACAAGAATATATATAACAATATGAATGCTTTAGTTTATAAAACTGACACGATAAAACCATTTGAAAAATCTGATTTTAATCGTTCAGTACACATAGGTACTGAAATAAAATCCTAAATTAAACTAAAGTATCTAAAGGTTACAAATTTTAGATAAACTTGAACAAAAACAAATACCTCACGGCAACAACAACCAAAATTCGAACAGAAACAAAACAAGAAGAATAAAATAAGCAAGTGATGGATTGATTATTTACTGTATTGTACTTGTGTTCAAGTAATAATATTAGAAACCAATAAAGTCAACAACACTAAAGAACAACAGCACGGGCTTTACGAAGTTGGACTTAGTCCAGTCTTTGAGGTTCAACATAACAAGACTTCTCTTCATACAACGATGAATCCTGAACTTTGTTTAACCTGAACCCATTAATAGGTTAAGTTTGTAGTAAATGAATGGCATCACTTTACCCCAAAACACATGTCAAGCAAAACAGAGAGAACATTATCAACTATGTTTACAATGCATCACTTAAAACTCATCTCGCAGCTACATTTAGCATTCTTTTCAAAGAGTTGTATAAGATGGCAAGTAGGCCCATCATCAATGGCTACTGGAGAATTCCATTTTTACTTATAAATGTACGAACAATAGTCAAATAAAATGTGTATTGCTATATTGCTTTAACGTTTAAGTTTATAAATATCACAGCTTTTACCATCAGACAAATGTCGACTAACACGAAAAACGTATCAAAACCACTTTACCATATAAAGGTAAACTCGACACCTTCTGTTGCCTACAATATGTTGTTGCGAATGTTTACTTTTTTTTTAGTTTTATAATTGGTCAGCCATCACGTATTGAAAATGAGTATACAAAACTTGTCATTCTACTTTATTATATCAAGCTCATTATTGGTACATCGTAGCCAATCTACTTGTATCAGAAATAATTGATATACAGTGAAGCATCAGCAAAGCAGAATGTTTCCCTTTCGGCCAAAGGAAAGTTACATTACTATTTCAACAAGTAAACCAAAGAAAATGTGAAAAATGCAACAGAAAGAAACCTAAACCGGCAGTGCAGAGACAGTTGCGGACCAAAGGTCAGTTTGTGCATAGAACACTATCAGCAGAGTCATTAAAACTGATCACTCTACAATCAAGACTGTCCACTTCCTATCTATAAATGAATTAAAAGTACTTTGTTCTCCCTCGTTATATCCTACGCTTCTAGCAAGCAAAGGTGTTTATTTTATCCTGCAACAACATATACGGATAAAAAATTATTCATTGGTATAGAGATAGAATACCCTAAGAAATACAAATAGCATTGCACGTTTAGAATTAGGGGAGGATAGCATGACAGCTGTTTCGGGTAGTGTGGAAAAAAACTGCGGCAGGATTAGTTGTCGCAGATATAGCTACTGGTGTTGTGGTTACATTGGTAATTAACAGATTTGGTGCAGCATTGATAGGATTTGTTGCAAACGCTTCTAATTAGACTTTGATAACAACAAAGCTTAAACCATGAGGAAATAGTAATATCTGCCATTAATAAGTTAAACAGTATCGATGACATGTGTTATGTATATTTAATTTAATTGTTTGTTTGTTAGTTTTAATTTTTATGTCATTAAATGTTATTGCAATGTAACATTGTTTACTGGACTTGACCTTGTCCAAAACTGAGTTCACTTCTGCTTGACCTGATTGACATTTTTATTTTTTTTTTATTTCATTTATGTAAACAACTAATAATAGCTTCATTATTCTCTATGTGTATGAGCTAATTAACCAAATTATTATTCAGGTAAACATGTTGATTTGGCTCAGGGTTTTGGAGATACCAAAGTGAATTTTTATAGGCTATTGTGTTGTAAATAAATAAGGCTCATTAGATAATTCTAGAAGGTTATTTTCCATTAGGTAATGGTTGTTTTTAGAAAATACTAATTTGTGACCTGGGTTCAAGCAGAGAACTATATTATCTTGTGGCTGTGAGGATTTTACCAGTCGTGCTTTAACATCTAGCACTTTAAATTGTATTATGTTGTGACCAGTTTGGGCTGAATTTTATTTTCTTCAAATTATTGAATTCAAGTGATTATTTTCTCTGGAAATACAAAAGTGCTCTGATAAATTTCTTGGATAAGACATTCATTGGAATTTATACTGAATTCAAACCTGGAATAATATTTATGTGATTCAACAAGAGACTGTTGACACATCAGCACTTAGCAGACCATAACAGATACGTCATCGTCTTCAATTTTGGATTTTTTTGGACTTGAACTTAGTTTCATTCAGGACTTTTTATTACTAGGACTTGTGTCTTTAATTCTTGGATTACTTTTGCTTTTAATTCGCAATACCGTAAGTTCTTTTTTCTTATTTTTCACTTCGTATTCTAGGGAAATAAATTAGTTGTCAAATTTCACAAAGCTTGTCGTCTTCACTCTTTTCTGTTACTTATTTTAAGAGCACAGACTCGTAACACATGATAAACAATCATCCAAAATGTTTGGTTTTCTTTGAGCATGGCGACACACACAGAGGAGAGAGATGTAACGAAAGAACAATTATGTATCAGTGAAGTAAGTCTCAGTATTATTATTTCCATTCCATCAGATCCAATACAAAATTCTGATGCCGCTAAAATAACTTTTGTTTACGAATATATTGATACTCAAATATATCGAACATTAAAGGATGATAAATGGAAAGATACAAGGACGTGTTGAAAACAAGTGCTAGTATATTTAATTTATATTGTGAGCTTGACTTTTGTCCGTGATTGAGGGCTATAAGAAGAGATTTTTTTCCATAAATGACTTTTGTCATGCTTGTGACTGAGGCTTGTGAACTGAGTTTTGCCTACTTGACTTTTATGATGATTTAAGTAGTAAACAAGATGGATACCAGAATTTGAATTCAAATGTTAGTGGAATTTTCCATGGTAATGATTAGATTTCCAGAACAAGTGAAATATGTTAAATAGAGGTTAGGGAAGTTAGATTATTAATTCCTGTTTTACGATCAGTCCATGGAATTTTTTACACTTGTGTCCATATATACTTTGAGAGAAGTTATTTATATCAAGTATTCATTGGAATTACAAACGACGGTAGAGATCAGATCAGATACCTGACGTTCGACAGTATTTCCAGCTAACTGAACGACTTATATAATTAAATCAAAAACAAAAGAGCCAACAAATTCGAAATGTACTTAATGATCTAATACGGACATTATTAACTTGAAGAACGATACCATTACTAACACATATACTCTGTCAGAGTCGCAGAAAAACAGAGACAGCTAAGAAGAGAATTCTGATTTGTCAGACATACATGAAACGATGGAGTGCGTCAAATGCTAAATAAATATAAAGATAGGCAGGATTAGATCTCTAAAATCAACTTACTATTGATCAAATAAAAATTTGAGTAAGACGATCAAAATAATAACATATTCTACTTTCACCACATTTTACAACAAATTCATTATTATGGTTGAACAAACACAAATGCAAAAGAATATGTTAAATAAGTGGTCATAATATAGCTGTAATGCATGGATGTACTGACGAAATAGATTTGAAGCAAGTATTTAAAACGGAGACAGTCGCATCCAAAAGAGATTCGCATTTCATGGTAGTATCTACAGATTAAAACCCGAAATAAACGAAAACAATGATACATTGAAGATTGATTTAAAACGAACATTTTGCACAAAGGATATTGCAATAGGTGATATGGTTAAATTAATATAAATGTCTTCGATAATAACAAGAAGGACTTTGAAAACATAGGCAAACAATTGCCTGGATGTGTATTGCTTTACGATTTTTGCATTTTTTCTTTGTTAGCTTCTGCCCACCAAGATGCACCTAATCTACCAGAAAATTAAGCAAACTTTGAAAAATCAAGAGAACCTAAAACTTAATTATTTTCAGCAAATTTCTTCTAATCAATAAATTTACAAGTTGATATTCATTGCACTTGTGATGGGTGTGAGAAAGTTATGTGTATGTTTAAAAAGAAACCCTCAGATCATTTCATAGCTTGCCAATAAAAAAGTTGCCAAAGTACGGTAAAGACATAATTCCTCAAAACTACATTGAATGGGGTTAAACACTTTTATTCAGCAAATCTTTTTAGTACGAGACTCGCATTCCTTGTCAGTATCGATTGAGTAAAAGCCGAGAAACTGTTTCACTTACGACAAATAGCTTGTATCATTAAACAGATAGCCATCCCAAGGTTAATCCAAGATATACTGACTTTTCTTCATGTATATTTCGTCACGATTAATATAAATGAACATAAAACGAGATGTTAATAACGCTATGGGAAACAATTTGGACAACACGCTTGTGAAAGGCCTCGTCATATCGTGACATACACAGATTTATGGTTACCTGTTTTACAGAGAAAAAATAGGATTCAACAAGGCAAAACGAATTATAAAGAAAGTTTCGATCAGGGATATTGTGAAAAGGACTGGCACTGAAGCTGTACACTTTTGTGTGTGGAAAAAAAGTTAAAATACCGATTGGTTTTCAGATACTAACATATCTATGTCTACTGTATCCTTGTGATCTTCAACTTCGGCTTTAATATAGCACTTTGAAGAAGTATTCTCCAATAAAATTAAGAAAACTCTCGAGTGAAGTACTTTGCTGTTCTTATTTGTTGATGAGTGTGTCTCTGGTTCGATAATATATTAGATTCTGAGCCAAAGCATGCCCTTAGCATTGCACCAAAGGTAAATCCTACT
The DNA here is from genome assembly GCA_016617855.1 of Megalonaias nervosa. Classification (NCBI taxonomy): domain Eukaryota; kingdom Metazoa; phylum Mollusca; class Bivalvia; order Unionida; family Unionidae; genus Megalonaias; species Megalonaias nervosa. Next base: position 10,022 of record JAECUM010010400.1, on the reverse strand, counting down.
CTAGAACGATTCCAATTATGCATTAAAAATAGTTACGCCATTGTGCATCAGTTTTAATTGTGTATGCTGCCTCTATCTACACTTTCAAATTCATAATAAATAACATAGAGAGCTTTAATTTCCTGTTTCGATTTATTTAATGATACAACAGTATCATATTTAAGCATTATTTCTATCGAATAATCTACCTTGTAATTTATCTTTGTGGTCTGACATTTGTTCTTCTTCTAAATCATTTATGATATACAAGTATTTCTTTACAAATTTATATTCGCGTCAGCCATGTCTATATATCTGATGACAATCATTTATTTAAAAAAATATTTTATCCCAACATAATGGAACCTTCCATCTTTATCGCCATTGGGTCTATAATATTCAAATATAATTCACACATGAAGATATATTCCCCTCTTCGCTTAAATTATTCAGACAACACTTATGTAATTTGTCTCAGCTATCCATTTCAACATTCCATGCATATTTACGGATATATCAAAATCTTTTCATTTCATTTGTTTAAACTAATGATTTTATCTATCTCAATTGTTGTTTCATGGCGTATGAAAACATTATTTTGTGTATTTGCCACATATTCCCAAACATAAATGAAATATCTACCATCTTTACCTTCTTAATTTTTGCAAACATTTTTTAAAATATTTTAACCCATTCGAGCATGTCCATGTACTAGCTCTCCCATAGTGGCTGATAGCTAATTATGTGCAATGCTAAATATTTATTCCTGCAATACATCGATTTTGTACTGAAGCTTTTTATGTCCAAATATGGTAAGTAAAATGTAGAATAAATGTTCAATGACATTATTAATGTCACTTTGGTTCAATATACTTAGAACCCTTGTTTTATGGTAAAAGAAAATATTGTTCACCTCACTTCTCTGCCTCCTGAAAGAGTCGTTCCGCAATGCTAGTCATTAAGTCTACCAGAATTTTCTTGAAGCAAATTGTCGGATGTATCTGCTGATGATTGTTTTCAAATATGAGTAAACATCATTAAATTAATCAAACAAATCTTGCTTGTTATCGCAGTTAAATGTATAATTTAATGTTCTCATAAATGAATTTTAACGCTTATAGTGATAACTGTGTTTAAGTTTTGCTTCTTCGTATGTCTCGGATCTTCTGTAGTTCAAATATGTATTGAAATGGGGAGCAATATCTTTTCAAACTGTTTATTTTGCTTTGGTTTGTCTTTTGAGTGATTATTGAAGTTTTTGTTTGATTTATTAAGGTACAAATATATTATTATCAATATTCAGTTTGCATTTTATTTAACTGAAATAGTTCAATAAATATTTCACTTTTTTGTATGTGTATTTAAAATATAACCTTTGATTTTTATAAAAAGTTTTGCAAATGCTTACCTTACTGTCTGTAGATTTATTCACCTGGGGGGGGGGGAGTAGGGGGAGTAAATATATCGACAATGCACTAGCTATCACTCACACGAACGGAAGTGTTTTCGATGCCGGATATTTATCTACGTTCCAAAAGAAAATTATATTTTTGTATTATTTCTTCTTGCATGACGTAAAATGTACTAGTTTTATTGGTAGAAGTACTTTTTGTTATCATGATTGTTGGATGCAGTTATTATTATTATTATTGTTGTTATTATTATTATTATTATTATTATTATTATTATTATTATTATTATTATTATTATTATTATTGAGCTGAATACAAATAGGCTGAATAAGATTAACTCCAATTCCACTGTTTTCCAATGCATTTGACAGTTGTGTTTGCTCCCCATTGAAGACCAAACGTTCAAACTGTACAAAAGTCTGAACGAATACAAGGGCCCCTACCTTGCCCAATATTAATACCCAAACAAGTATAATTATTCCCAATAACTATCTTCAATCCCATCCCCACATATGGAAACTTCTTCCCTGTCCTCTGACCGTATGGTGATTTCTCAAACGCCTAATCCAAATGTACCATTTTTAGCCCAACATTTTGAAAGACTTGACTTCCTTGATGAAGACCTTTAGTATAGAAAAGGTATAAAGCTTCTGATTTCCGGTGTACATTATAGAATATTTATACTAACCACTGCAAACAACATTAATGTTATTGCATATAAAAAAGTAAATACAATGCGCATTTACGTTAATAATAATAATAATAATAATAATAATAATAATAATAATAATAATCATGATAATAATAACAGGTGAACTATGTGGGCTGGATATAACTCACCTGGCTTAGACTAACTTAACAGTTGACAATAACACTAAGCATGCTTATGTAGTATTGTAAGAACACATCTTATGTAAACTATCTCCAAACTTTAGATAATGTTAATTGTACATATTTTACTATATATCCAGATATAAATTCGTTGTAAAGATAAAGTCACACCTAATATCGACAGTCTCTTGCTCATAATTTAAGTCATCCATGATCTTGATGATATCAACCAATTTACCAAGTTTATCAAAACTGGTTTCGAAATATACTTCTAAGTTCTAGAGAGGTGACAAGCTCAACCAGTCTGATGTAAGATATCTCACTAAAAGTCACTGATCTCACGTATTATATAGAACATGTTTACGACAATGATAAGACAAGAGTATTTATCAAGGTCGAGCAAAATTCGCCGGAAGTGTTCCTCCAGAGTGTTAATCAGTTTATCCAGCCAGAAACAAGATTAATACATTATTATGCGTAGATCTTGATCATAATCAGACTCATCCAGCACCTTGATCAGACTCGTCCAGCACCTTGAAAATATGATGCTCATTAACAAGTTTCATCAAACATCATGATGATATTAGTCTATTTACCAAGTTTGATCAAAATCTAGGATGAGAAAAATTAATTCAAGACCGACAGAAAGTTCAGCTAATCAGATACAGAATAGTCTAATTAATATCCGTACATCTCGTTCATTATTGAATCTGTCTAAGATCTTGATGATATTAATATATATTCCAAGTTTTATTACAATTTAATTAAAAATACAGCACCCAGAGTAGAAACAAGTTCAGTCAGGCAGATAAAAGGTCACCTCACTGGTATGCGTGCATCTATCTACTTTCCTCATCTGAGATCTTTATTATATCACAGTATCACAAAATGGAGGATTGCAATATCACCCGTTCTGTAACCTTGACCTGAGTGATAACAAAATTACCACGATATATGTTATTAAGTATCGATATCGACATTAATGTATGCAATAACACCAAAAAGGTCTCGATTACACAACACGTTTTGAATCAATCTTTTTCACTTGTTACAGACGACAAACATCATTCGATGGCAACCAAGAGACAGAGTATTGAAACGTTAGTGTATATATGTAATTATTATTTAAAAAAAATAACGTTGAATCTATTATTGTCTGACGCAGTAATTACTATCATTATTATCCGACGCATATTATTTAATTGGTTGACGCCATTACTGTCAGACGCAGTTAGTAGTAGTAGTAGTAGTGTCAGATAAAATGTGAACTATGGTTTGTTTTTATTTTTTGCTGTCAGACACGTTATCATTGTTGTCGGATGCAAATGTTATTGCTTTTGTTGTTCGACACAAGTTTTAGTATGTTGTTGCCACGCATAGTCATTGTTATTATTCAGATGGTAAAGATAGATGAAGGCAAATGCCGGTTGTTTCCTGCAGCATTTGGCAGTTATGTTTGTTCCCCCACACAAGACCAAACATCCAACTGTCGGGAAACAAACCTCGATGAAGTCAGGGACCCATACCATTCCCAGTAGCAATAATGAAGCAAACATAGTTATTCCATACAACCATCTCCACCTCCTTCCCCATGTCCTCTGACCCTATGGTATTTATCAGACACCTCATACAACTGCCCACAATTTCGACCCACAAATGTTATCAAACTTGACTTCCCAGATCAACACTTTTGGTACAGAATGTATACAAAGTTTCTTCTCAGATACACAAAACTTGTGTGTTAAACAATATTCATATTAAATATGGGGGAAACATTAACACTAATGTATATTAAGAAAGAAAGCAAAATGCACATTGGCATCGTAAATGCTATTACTACTACTACTGATACTGCTACTACTACTACTACTAATAATAATAATAATAATAATAATAATAATAATAACAGCGCTAGGCCCACATTAAACTGATGTCGTTCTTATACTGGCACAGATCTAAGTTAACAGTATATCACTTTTAAATAATCATCATCATTATAATCATCATCATCATCATCTCAGGAGGCTCATGTTGACCGTTTCATTAAGAAGGCTTACACAGTCACTAGAGTGGCAAGAACACATCAATCAGATGCATTATCATATCATGCATATTAATAGGTCCTCTTCAGGATAAAAATTATCCTACGTAATCAAGTATAATAACAAATATGATCAGACACAGAGTCGTTAAAGTGTCGACAAGCTCAGGCAATTACCACATTAGCATGCATCGATCTTGCTCATAAATGTACACGTCAAAGATCTCGATGATTGAAGCAACGTGATCAAAATTGCCTCATAAATACATTATACTGAGTGGTATTAAGCTCAGGAAATCACATGCGAGATAATCTCATCAATGTACACATCCCGTATATTAGAATACAAACGAGATCTTGATTATTTAAGCCTATGTTAGAAGTTTTATTACAACCAGATCAAAATATGGCTTTCGGTGTGGTAACAAAGCTCAGCCAATCAGATGCAAAATCACATAATTATTATGCACGGATATCGCTTGTTATCGAATTACCCAAGATCTTCGTGATATGCATATAACGATATAGTCCAAACCTGATCAAACTTTGATCAATAAATGGCCACCAGAGTTGTAACAAACTCAACGAATCAGATGCAAGAATATCTCAATGAGGTACGTTGATCTCTCTCTCATTATCAAACCCATTCAAGATCTTGACGATACAAGCCCATATTTCAAATTCGATTAAAATTACATCTGAAAAATGGCTTCCAATTTGGTAAGAAGCTCAGCTAATCAGATGCAAGATTGCCTCATTAGTATGGACGCATCTCCCTCTTTATCTATTTTGTTCAAGATCTTGGTGATATAAACAGATATTCCATGTTTGGTCGATATTCGATCGATCTCCCCACGGAGCTGTAACAAGATCAGACCATCAGAACTGACCATGATCTAGCTCATTATCTTACAGGCATGTGAGCTAAACATTGAGTGATATGCTATCTAAACTTGCGTTCCTCTGCGTCACTAGAATCAACGTCAAACTCGACTGAACTCTAGTTCCAATTACGAACACACGAGCGCACTATACAGGCCAAACGGACACTTTTATAACGGATACCATTCAATTGACTTTGTCCATAGTGTCATTAGTTTGGGTTCACTGACCTACCTTTGAATGGATGTACTGAAGGATACGCCAAATTATAAAGACCACTTTTAAACTTCAACCCTGACATTATTTATGGAAGTGGGGCCCCGAGTGGCCGAGTGGTCTAAAGCGCTCTCCGTTACGGATCACTGCCATCTCACCTCTGTCTGCGTGGGTTCGAGTCTAAAATTCGGCGAATGTGGATATGTGAGAAAGCTTGCCAGTAGCTTCTCGTGGGTCGGTGGTTCTTTCCGTGGATTTCCCGGTTTCTTCCTCCACCATTAATACTGGCCGCCATGTATAGCCTATCGTGTGCTGAAAAATGGCGTTAAGCCCCACAACAACAACAACAACATTTATGGAAGTCATTTGGTTAGCCTTTAAGGAAATACTCTCGTGTGATAAATAGGAGGTTTAGAAGTTTGTGGACCAGAAGAGAAAAGTTGCCCAAAAATTATATTCGTATAACTGCGATCAAGACAAGCCATTAAACATAACGCTTTGTCTACAAACAACCCATCAAACGTGTTCACAATGATGGATTATCCATATCATTATAACTAAAATGACATGTACTCACAAAGAAGAGGCAAGAACAACATGTGCAGACCTGATGGAGGCAGACATTAATAGGATGCTCAGGCGACATCTATAACATTAAGCAAGATGTTTGCAACTTGAACTTAATAGATGTAACTTACAATACAACGGATATATAACAACCAGACGGCAGACAGAGGCATCCTCTCTACCTTCTGAAACTAAAAACTCGAGAATCTTGGTATTGACGTGAATATTTGTAAACTTCATCAACAGTATCATTTGTTATGTGATCTTAACCTTGACCCTAATGTGAAGAACTGCAAAAATATTACAGTATGGATAATTAAATATCTCTGTATTATATGAGCTATCTTTATGTTCATTTATGCAATAACATCACCAAAAAGGTCCAAATTCCATGAAAAAATTTAATTTGAATCACGCCTTGCTGTTATTGCTAGCAACGAATATGACTGTGGTGACAACCAAGGCCAGAATCATGAAACACTAGTGCATCTGTTTAATTATTACCCCAATACACACATGTTGAATCTAGAGAGTGGTCACTTGTATGACCTATCTAATTCAAAACTTTCATGCCAATTTTTTTTGTTCCAAGCGAAATCCAAATTTACACATTATTTTCTACCAATACACAATTCTAACTTCAGACTCGATGCCGTTGTTCATGTAGAAATGAATATCCACCGAGTTATAGATGGGAATAAAGATGTGTATCGGGCTCCAGGCAACATTGTGTTCCACTTCCTCTCTGATATTCAGCGTCCACTCTGTGACAAATTTCCCCATAGTCCAAAACTAATGTCTTAGTCAGCATGTTTGCTCTGTCGAAACAACCACGTATTATACGAAGAAGAAGAAGGAAATAATAATAATAAATGATAATAAGAAGAATGTTGATGATATGGATGTTTTGAGTTTGCACTAGTTGTGTTGTAATTGTGCTTTTCACGGTAGCCATGGTGACGGATATCATGACACTTTTTGATAGCACTTAGATAATAAACATTTTAAGCTATCACATGAAGATGAATTAGTATCAACAATTTTGCTGCTAAAAAACAAATCCGCATCTTTTGTTACCAAATGATTATGCGTCTAGGATTCCCGGGTACGAGTGAGGATGTGGACTTTGTTTTCCTTCATTAACAAGTATCAGTCTGAATGGCTATACGTGGCGACCAGTATAACTGGTGGAGGAAGAACCAGGAAAAACCCTTGGAAGAACTACCTACCAATTGAAAGATACTGGCAAGCTTCTCGCTTACCCATATTGGCCGTGCTCAAGACTCGAACCACCTAGACAGAGGTGAGATGGCAGTGATCTGTAAATGTGAGTGCTTTAGACCACTCCGCAAGCTTAGCCACGAGAATATTATCTGCAGTTACTTTAGAATCAAAAGAAAATTACAGTCTTGCTAAAGACTCAGACCATAAACTATATTAAATCTATTTGTTAAGTGACATAATGTTTAATTACAGCCCAAAGTAATTAATATGCAATTAATACATAGCATTATTGAAAGGTACAGCCAGCAAGTGTGACGATGAGCCGAATCCAAATCCTAGCAGACGACACTTTATTAGCTTGTACTTCTGTCACAGTAATACACTAATTATAAATGATTCTCCAACATCACAATTAGTGTTGTCTGGTGATTTCAGTTGTGAATGTTAATGATCTCGTTTCTCTATAAAGTTTTAAATGTGCAAAAGAAATTCTCTCTCTCTCTCTCTCTCTCTCTCTCTCTCTCTCTCTCTCTCTCTCATACAGACACACAAACACAAACACACGCATACGTGTATATATATATATATATATATATATATATATATATATATATATATATATATATATATATATATATATATATAGAAGAAGAGAGAGAGAGAGAGAGAGAGAGAGAGAGAGAGAGATGCAGATGAACTGGACTGAACTGGACGATTTCATTGGATGTTGGCTGTAAGACAATATCTTTTTAAAACAAGTTATGACCTACAAACAGCATGTTTATCATAATAGTTAAACATTGATTGTGAGAGGAAATGCTCCTACAATTTTTATGAATCTATTACTGATCTCATTAGCTCACCTCATAAATTGAGAGAAAACTCACACCCGAACAAAATCAGAGTTGTAGTTATTATGAGGTATTTTAGTTCAGTTGCACGTATTGAACTGAAATATAAAATAAAAAGCTCTTCTGTGACCTGAAATCAAACTCTGCTGTGTTGAAGACCCTCCAGAGACAGCTTCAGTAAATATTTTAAAGAGGTATTCACTAATTATGAATAATTTTCTCCAATGATTTTCAAGAATAACTGTATAGATATAATATATTTTGTACGTAGCATTTTAAAACATTCCAGTTGTCATATAAATGGTATAGAAATAATGACAGCTTCTCAAATTAACCAAAGGAAGTTCCTAAGCTTCAGAACATTTGATTAAAAAAAGTTAACATTTTATGAACACTAATAGCGGCTTATAAATAAACAAAAATCAAATAAATAATAATTCTGAAATGCCCCATGCCCCCACCCACCCACCTACGCAAAGAAAGATACAGAAAATGAGATTTAGGGCCACTTTTGACTGGATAGATATGTACCTACAGGTTATTTGAACGATTTTTCATTGTATTTTGCTACATCATTTGAGTTCCAGTTTTACTCCTATTCTTTAACTCTTTAACAGACAGATAAAAAAACTACCGTCGAACAAAGAGACAGACTGATCAATAAAAAAGAAACCGTGACTGGAAGCCATATTGACCCAATCCAGCGATATACACAGATATCCATACTTTGAATGGTATGTCCTTCCCTTAGTACGTAGGATAACAGCGTAAATTTCACTTTTACAATGGTCTGAATAAAAACGATTGTAAAATTGAAATTTATTCATCCATAATTATGCCAGTAATCTAGAACAATAGAATGATCACATGAACAACGGAGGATGCATGCTACCAGTTGCATAAATAGAACTATTTCATTTTCTTAAATAAAAAAAATAAAAAAAATTTATTTTAATAACTTATATCTTGCGTTTATCACTATCTGTATACAACATTAATTCGACATTGTTTACAAAATGATTGGCATGTACTTGGTTTATTAGGAACAATATGGTTTCATAGTATGTTGATTTAAGAAAAATTTCATGTTTTTAAAACTTTGTTTTTATGGCGAGTTTGGCAGTTTTCCATCTAAGAAAAGTTAATGGGCTGAACCTGCGATACGCCAAATAAACTGTCCCATATGGATTTAAATACAAATGAATAATGCCCGTGCGGGTAGAGAAAATATTATGAAACAGGCTACTGCTCTGTTTTTGAAACATGAAACATTTATGTGCTGACTATTATGTTGTTCAATATATTATCCAAAAATGTTATGTCTCAATTGAAAAATACGTATTTTGTGGAAAGTAATAGTGGAAATACTTTTATGCCCCAGGCCATAGAGGTCCTTCTGGCAATCTGGTGAACGCCATTAGTACTGAAGGTTTTATGGGTTACCATTAAACGTTTGAAATATAATTAATCATTACTTAAAAATGAGCATGTCGACATACCCTTTGCTAGACTGTCCTCAGTACAGCCCAATTTCTGAAAATTGAGGGTGCAAGGGACAGTTTTTATGCACAAATTTAATTTTGCATACACCTGAATGATATAAATATTCATAAAAAATAAAATACATGAGCGAGGTCAAAAAGATCCATGTTTTGGATAGGTATAATAAAGTCAAATATAAGAATATCATTCACTTGACCTGACAAGTCAGTGGGAATTCATAAAATAAAAGGCTGATTCACCCCATCCCCAAATTTATACATGCATTTTTCATGTCCGAAGGCCATTTTTGAGAACACTTGATGCTCACAGTGCAAACACAAGCCCTTTCACTGGGTGATAATTTTGAAAAACATTTTGTACTTAATAGCTTGATGCAATTCAAAATAGTTGTCATCCAGGCTGTTTTTGAGATATTCTACCTGCCTTGAACCTGTCTACTGCTACGAGTGACTAGCTCTGCTTCCTAGCCGACCATTGGTATTTCACTTGCAACATACATTGCAGTGACTATATGAG
>JAECUM010010399.1:0-115730 GCA_016617855.1 Megalonaias nervosa | reverse complement strand
AAAAAAAAAAAGAGAAAAAAGAGCGCAGAAGATATGCCAGAGTAAAGTTGGGCTTGTACAATATTGTCTTTCACTTAACACTTTAAATAGCCTTCAAATGAACGGTTTTTTAACATTCAGCTAAATTAATTTTAGGGGCTCATTATACGTCCACGATTTGCGATCGTGATTAAATTTACAAATCGCATTATATGTTAGGTTGCAAAGGACATATTTGTATACGACACGCTAGAACAGCCAATCCTATTCTGCAAACGTTTTAGTCATACCGTACATGCTCGCTTATAAACCGAATCCAACTACAAAAATATAAACCGTAATCTGTCATCGTATAATGTGCAAGCAGATCAAGATCTGTGTTGCTGTGTGTTCTACTGATATACGAATTGTACACTGACGGTATATGCTCCTCACTGTATATCAATAGTGTTCCTTTTATATACTTGGACTTACCTCGAATGTGAGCTAAACCTTTCTAAGCTATATATTTGGCAAAGTTGTATCATGTACACCAGCATGAGCTGCATCTTAATTAGCATGTGTGGTACCATCATTAAATTCATATAATTCTAAAAACTAAGTCCCGCAATTAAATAAAGTCATCGCTAAAATTGCCTGTCACGAGGAATCCAAAGAAAACCGTATGGTTAAGTAGAGGTCTGTATTTACAAATAAAATTTCTCATGCATTTAGACGAATTTTTTGTGAAACGGAATGTCAAAAATTAAAACAGGAATATGTATTCAAAGCGACAAAATAGCTGGTCACAAAATGAATAGAGTTAAATTGGCTATCCATTATAAAGGCTTCGCGTAGTGTATTTTCCATCTTTAGTCTCGCCCCATAATCATCGGCCATATGCTTCCTTCGAACATCCTGTCATAGGTTTCACTGTTGGCACGTATTGTACTATATTTACCCAGGCAATACATACTCGTTATTACATGATGCGAAGAACAGACAGAATGAATAACGAATCAACATTTTAAAACTAGATGACGTACGGCGCCATCATTTTGACTGACCAACTTCCTGGACGTTTTAATAGTTCCCAAGGATTGCAAAATAGCAATATGACAGACTTCCTAGTCCATATTTATCCTCCAATGAAGGGAGGCCACTTTTATGGAAGCTCAGGTAATGCTAATATAATTAAATAATCATGTGATAGAGCGCCTACATAGCGGAATAAAATACTCTATCTGCTCTCGGGTCTCCTGTGGGCTATTTTATACACATAATAACGACGAGTATGTGATGGGCAAAATGATTTAGATTAGAATGATCATTTCCAGTATGTTAGGTGTTCTCATATGATGAAGTGTCAAAGACACAGAAATAACTGAGTGATAACTTTGTTGTTTTTTTTGTGGGTTTTTTGTGGGTTTTTTGTGTGTGGGAGGTTAATTAGCGGTATCCATGAACTATTTGTATCCGCGTATAACGCTGACCCAATCGGGAGCAGCGTAAACCCAGACTTGACTTCGTTACCCAAAGTACCCATTAAACACGCTAAACACGTGCTTAGGGCAGCAGTCCATCAGGGGCTCCAGAATAAACTACAAATTAATTGTTAATGATAAAACTGAATGAATTATATATGACCATTTCGATCTGCATGTACGAGTATTTTGATTTGGAATGATGGCAACACTGTTATTTTCCCATGTTTATAGATTTTATTATTTTGTTTTTGTTTTGTTTTTAGTTTCACATTTTATAGGAAGGGGGGTGGAGCACCATAATATTTTCAGTGCTTAGGGTCCTGAAAGGCCTTAATCAGGCACTGCAGACACATCATTTTACTGACAGTATCAGATGATTTACTTTGACACTGATCTGACGACGCATTATGCGAATACAAATTTTGGTGTACACTGTTTGAATCTGAGTGCAAATTATACACGGATAGATGCCCTAGATGGACTTTACCTCATGATGTCAAAATCTAATATTCTTAAAAATTAGGAAAAAATCATGGTAGACATCTTAAAGAAATGAACGTTCCTCTTTTCAGTAACTTACACGTGCTTCCTTCAGATCCACAACACAAGCGCTCACAAGTTCATTATCAGTGATTACTTGTAATGACCGTCAATGGCATCTTCAATTTTCCAATCGTTTAGACAGGTTTGAAGCAATTATCTCGAGGGATAAAAGGAGTTTTGTGCCATCGTAAACACGTGCAATCGTGCATACTACCTAAAGGACCCATATTATCACGTTTCTCTCTTTAAATTGATGAAAAGGAAGGCGGAAATAAGTTTATACTGCACGTGCCTGTGTGCAGTGCCTAATCGCACAAATCTTCTTACAGCGTTCGAGATAGACTCTTTAAAAAGTGCTATATAATTTGAGGAGGGTTGCGGCAGAGAATATATTGTGCAAGGGTGGAGGTAAACATAGCCGAGTAAAGCTTGTGGAATGGCGAACACCTTGAGAATCTATGGTTTTGGTAATATCGAAGATTTATTTTCCTCAAGCCGGGTTCTAGCCCGGAATCTTTAGATACTTAGACGAAAGAATCACAATATAATCCGACTGTTCTACCTCCGCACTCAGATTCATAAAGAGTCTTTCAAGCATATAGCTTCATCCAATAACAAGCTTTAAAACGAATGAAATTTCACAATATCAGTAAATTTACGACTACTCTTTAACTGTCACACAATCAAATAGCAGCAAACAGGTCTAAACATTTAGTTGAAGTTTGTTTCAGGAAAACATGAAGATGCGCATTACCTGGTGTTTAAATGGGGGGAGGGGGGTAATATATTTCGAACCGAAGAAAAGAAGACCTACAGTTTATTTAAGGTTTTTACTATTGCTGTCAGTGGGACAAACGACGTTGATCAATATGTGTTTAAAATTTCTTGACATGCAGAAAGTCAGTCCAGGAACATATCCATGCCCAGTGGGACAAACGACGTTGATCAATATGTGTTTAAAATTTCTTGACGTGCAGAAAGTCAGTCCAGGAACATATCCATGCCCAGAGCATGAGTTCATGCATGTACTGCTGATATGACTTCATCCTTTGAATTTATCTTCAGTATATAAAATACCGTGAGCGTTGGTGTCGTCCAAAAGATGCAAAACGTATAATATTCATTGATATTTTAGAGATTCAGATTTCCGAAACCAGGCATTAGACCGAGCAAATGCAATCATTTGAATTCCTTTTACACAGATGAATTTGTCCTCTGTCTTGTCTTCATCTTTTTACATGTTCTGTGTTGATAGGTCTAAATATGATTGTACCATACAATATTTTTTTCAATATTGTTTTTAAACATATTTTGTTGCCATAATTACAGCAGACGGGGTCGGGCTAAACGTTCTCACAATTTAGCAACAGCCCTCCCCCCCTCCCCACTAGGTGCATGAAAAGTGGCAAGGACTAACAGCACGTGTATATATTTATGCACAGATCAGAAATACAGTGCATTGATGCAAATAAGCATATAAAATTTTGTTGTACTAGATAGGTAATACAAAATAAGTGTATACAACTAATTTAAAGGAGAGAAAGGAGGAGAAGGGGGGGGGGCTTGTAAAGGGGTTCCGTGGCGGGTACAGGAGGGAGATTGTGCGAGTCGGTAATTTGTCTTAGACGATTACTGAAATCTTTAAGCAATGCATCAGCCTCAGTCTTGGTACTGTATGTTTCTTACAATTAAAACTATAATGGTCGGCACTCTCATCGTCCTCTCCACGTGTGCACAATGGGCTATCAGCGAGAAAATTTCAAAATAAATTATTATTTAATTCACTGCAGTTATTTCTTATCCTAGTATAGATAATTGATAAATTCCTGATACCAGTATAACACTATATTGAGACATGATTTTGTGAAGGTAAAAATGTACGTTTGAATATTAAATAATCTGTTTCATAATTTATTGGATCCGGAAGAGTGTTCCAAATTTTTCATGTAAAAATAAAATAATTTCTGGAGATTTCTAGTCGAGTATGTACTTGTTGATAATTATTTTTATTTCTCAAAATATATTGTGTTACGTGACCAACTAATGGGAATACACGATCTTGGAGGTAAGAGGGAGGAGAACCGTATGCAGTTGTGTAAGGTATGGGTTGAAGAAAGTTTCTTCTTTCCAATAATTGGAGCCAACCGATTTCTCTATAAATATTGTAAGTAGAAGCGCTACGGGTATGTCTAGTTACAATTCTTCATTTTGCAGTATTTCGAGTGTTAATAAATCAGCGGCAGAGCAATTATTCCATATAATATCAACATACTCTAGGAGATGGCGTAAATAAGAGAGATAAATTCTTTCAAATGTTTTCTGACCTAAATTGTATTTAACGGACCTCAAAACAGTTAGCATTTTCAGTACATGTAAAAAGATATTATCTATATGTTTCGCAAAGCTACCAGAGTTACTGAATGTGTCAGGCTAAGGTGTTTATGATGCTGAACAAAATGTAGAAGCTCATTTTGAAACTAAAGCTCGGGACAAACTTGGCCTAATTGGTTGGAGATAAACATAACTTTGATGGGTTAAAACTTACTAGCCATTGTTTGGACCGTTAGTCTATAGTTTAAAATCAGAGTTATCACATATTCGATGTCACTGATATTAGGTGATGAGTAAGCTAGTGGACTATCATCAGCAAAATGTCTTGTGGCACCAGATTATTAGCAGTGTAATTGATTTATACAAGAAATAATAGTGGACATAGAGCAGATTCTTGGGGGATTCCAGTAAACATGTTCGTTGATTTAGGGGTATTAACGAATACGTTTTGAAGTCGACCAGAAAGACACTTGTTTGGCCAACTAATTAAATGAGAATCTGTTCCATATATTTTCAATTTAAATAGGAAATCTTTTATGCCAGACGCGACCAAAAGAGTTTGAAACATAACAAGATACTATAAACACCTTATATCCTGCCTTAGTGTCTGAAGTTTAGTACTACTTTTGGTCCCGGTCATATTTTAATATAGTTAATGTTCCGTAGTTATCAATTATTATTCTTACATAAAAATGCATGCGTAGGACGAACTGTATGAATGTGACATTTCCTGACGTGTTGTTTTACTGTTTTCCCAAAACAAACGATTCTTGCATTTGTATCATGCGTTTATTGACTGAAAACATTCAGTCTGCACAGTTTTATAAGTATAATCTCAGAAAAGAGAAAAATGGTTGAGCAGAGAAATAAGACGTGGTGCTCTATTGCTCTGATACATTGTATTTATTCCTAGCAATAGAAATAACGATGTACTCGAAGTGGATGTTTCAACTCCCTAGTTCCACAGTAATCGGAGTGTATTCTCGTTTGCATATCAGCCAAAATGCTGTTCAGAATCTCTGTAATTTCACGTACATACTTGCCAAAATCTGCGCCAGTTGTTTTATTAACCAGAAATGACAACGATGGCATGGTCCCGATGTACGCCAACATGCCCGTTGCGAATCCACACATGGTGTCTTCTGAACAGCGCAGCAAGCGTTCTAGAAATTCTTTACCTGGGTCCACCAATAGATCCGTTTGAACGAGTCTGCGACCCTTGTTGAATCCCTGGAGGTCAGCTTTACTGTAGCTGCTGGCGACATATATGATAGTTAACGCGTGTTTGTATGTACACGTACGTATCCGATCGTGTGGGAGAAGCAAAAGATCAGCCTGGTCAACTCGTTAAGGGTTCACAGGTGAAGAAACGACCGAGCCATTCTGGAATACATTTCTTACTACATTTAAAATCCGCTTGCAAAAATTAATGTGTATAGTTACCTGAAGAGGATCTGCCTCCCAAGGAGGATGTGCCTCCCGCTGGACTACAAAGACTCCCCAGCGGAGGAGACTATCCCCGTGGAACAACTCAAACGTAGCAAAGGTTTCAATTATTGTGGACACAAACGGGGGGCAACAAAAGGTCCCACAACAGAGTTTTAATACGTGTTTTTAGATGAACTCGTGAACAGGATGGAAACCCTCTTGTGGTTAGTTCGCGCTGTAAGCAACGAACCAGATGTCATTAACGAGGTGGATTCTATTTGTCAGCGGTTGGGGTCAAGGTCTTCAGCTTTGGGCTTGACGTTGCCAATTTTGATTTACTTGCGATAACAAAATCAATCAATCGCTTCAGAGGCATTATCATGAGGGACAAACCTGCGTCGATGATTTGCTCCACGTTGGAAACCAGCAATCGTTTACTTGATTTCTCAATGCGGTATTGAACTCACTTGGTCGTATAAGCGGTGACACCCAAATATCTTTTGAATTTTGACTCGTGCTGCTTGCACCGCCGCGTGAAATCTTTAATTATTTACACAGGCGGTTCCCGGATGCAAGAGTGTCAACGTTATTTTATTCAACGCTGCCGTTGCGAACTTGGATGTGTGGCCTGTTATGTGAACATCTCACCATTGACGTGATGAATGCACTCGATCATTCACCGCAACCTCGCGCGTTTGTTGATTTCACGTTGAAAAAGATAAGGTCAGTTAGAAACTACTTTTGAAAAAATGTCAGTTAACATTTACGGACGCGCAAGCGACGGCGATGTGGATTTGACCAGATTTGCCACCAAAACAGATTTGACCGAATTATACAGCAGGGTTGTTCTTGCTGTTTAACCAAACGAACTTGTGATTTTTCAAGACAAAACTGGTAAACTGCAAATGTTCAGTGTGGAGATCGACAATGTAGTTCTGATGCCGCGAGGAGCCGTCGCAAAAATCCTGGCTGAAATCATAGAGCACCAGGGAATCAGAGGCTCTGTTGGTGGAACTCATCAAGGACTACGTCGACGCAAATACGAAATCGAAAGTTTATAAATGCGGCCACGAAATGAGCGTGGATCTCTTAATGAACGGAAACCTGATTCAACTGATCCAAGAGCCCATTAACAATGATGAAGCTGCGACAAAACAATACGTGGATGCAAAAAGCAGTGAGCAATTATCTGATATAAAAGTCGTGGCTGATAACGCAAGATTTCAGAAATACTTACGAAGAAATCTGATGGTACACACAGCAGAGGAGGAGCTGTAAGACATGGAGTCTTAGATACAAGATATGTAAATATTGATGGGTTTCATCCCCAGGATCATATAAGACTTGTTGCTGAAAGCTCCGTTTATCCTTATATTATTTCTTTATCATGTACGCGTCCATTAATACATGGGGCCGTTCCTATATGAAGATCATGATGCTGAAGCTAAGATTTTATAATCTAGGGATTCTTTATTTAGGTCAGATCCTAATGGCAAATCATTAAAAGCTTTCTCGGTTGCAGACACGTTCACAATCGACAAGTCTGAAAGAATAGAGATACATGTGACAAAAGTTTGTCATGAAGTGTTATTAACCGTCTCTGATATTTATAGACTATATACATACATGGCAGAATTTACTTCAGGCGATGATCAGGTCCATGTCAAATCAGAACACGATGTGTTGGGCCCCCTGGAGAGCGTGTCAACATTGATATTGTTTTTGTGCCTCTTGTCGACGATGATCTACGTAAAAATGGCCGTAATAAGCCCTTGAATATAATCGAATATAATTTCGCCGAAGGCCAGATAGTTGGAACCAACCTGATATACCAATACCAACTCGAGGCCTGCTTGGAATCATCGTATTAGCACGAGAAAATGTCCGTATTCTTGTTTCTAACTATATACTTCTCTCCGCTGCTTGACTCTGTTTAATTATCCAACGCTTTTCCATAACCGTTTTGAGCTGCGGTGGCTCAGCTGTTAGCATGGCAGACTCAAGACCTAGAAGGTGCAGGTTCGAATCCTACCATCGGACCAGCTAGGGTCAGCGACCGTGGTGTTTCCTTGAGCAAGGCACTTGATTTCAATGGCCCCGCCACTAAATAACATACTCGTGTTGCTGTGCCATAAAGCACCAAACCATAACCAAAATCCATAATTGTTTCCATTTTGGTGTATCTGTTTTCTCTGCATAAGCTCTAGCCATAACAACCGCACGAGTTAAACACCTGTGATCTTGCTCATTATTTATTTTGATGATACTAGTTCAGTACTGGAAGTTGATGGGCAGTTAATACTTTTTGTATTTTTTGCTGCCGGACAGATGGTGAAATATGTGTCATACCAAGGATAGATTTCCCATCGGTCATGTCAACTTATCATTTGGTTGTTGAAAGTTTGCAACTTATTTCAGTATTTCGGATAAGGTTAATTGTGCAGGTATACAATATTCAGTTCAAAACCGGAGATTAAAACTGTCGCGAGTAAGAGAAAATCGCAAACGATCATTATCTTCAGCTCGACACTGCCGTTTCGGTTCATGTAATACAGACTCCAATAAAGGTGGTAATAAATGCAGTCGCGTTCTCTGCAGGAATTGGAACTTTAAGTCTTTAAATTT
Organism: Megalonaias nervosa; assembly: GCA_016617855.1. NCBI lineage: Eukaryota > Metazoa > Mollusca > Bivalvia > Unionida > Unionidae > Megalonaias > Megalonaias nervosa. Next base: position 107,358 of record JAECUM010010399.1, on the reverse strand, counting down.
TACATGGTAATTGTAAGCGGTGGTTCGAAGTTTGTTGGTCGGTTAAATGAGACAACAATCCTCATGTGTTCCCAACAGTTTTCTTTCTTGGAGGATGTTGACTCTCTAGGTCTTAGGAAGGAAGAGGATAATAATGGATATGGATCAACTATTTACTCTTCAAATTCGTCAGAGTGAAATTCTGCCAAAACATCTTGAAGAGTGTTGGATGATACAGAACTTCATCATCGTTTCTGCCTTCTGGATGGAATAGTGTGATCGCTTCATGACGGTGGACGATTCAAGCTTACATTAACTAAGTGAACCTCTCTCATTATATATAGAACCCATACATAAGAGGATACTATAATTCAGTTCCAGATTCAATCTGAGAAGATGGAAGAGCCACGAAAGATTATTCTTCCAGTCATAGATGAACAAAGATCGACTCAAGATTAATTTTCTTAAGATAAACTTGAAGAAACCTGTTATGTGTGTGAAGAAAGAGGACATTGGGCAATATAATCTCAACAAAATCAAAGAAAAGGAACATGAAAGAAAGGAGAAATCAAGTTCATATACAGAAGTAAAGATACTTGCTTTCTTTGTCAAGAGAAAAGACTTCAAAGTGAATAGAGCGTCCAAAGAAAGCAGAACAAGAGGAAAGGATGAGCTTTCGGAAGCAAAGGAAGTAGAAGTTCTCACTCCCTCCGAGATATTGAAAACGAAAGTAAAGAAACAAAGGCGGACTTTAGAAGCCAAAAACATTCAGATAAAATATTGTGAAGAAAAATACCCCAAGACATCATGAAGAAAAAAACAAAACGTTTGACTTTTTGTAATTTGTTTGAAATTACTGTGATTCTTATCTCCGAATATATATCGAACACAAACGTGTATCAATGTCTTGATTTGATAGTTTTTACACACACACACACACACACACACACACACACACACACACACACACACACACACACACACACACACACACACACACACACATTTGTCGGAGAATGGAGAGTGTCCTTGGGTTTGAAAAACAACAGCAACAACAGCAACACATTATAGACTTCTCAACATGAGCTTCATCTGCCTTAATCCTTTCCCACGTTCATGTCCTACTGCTGTTTTGATAGTGTTAGTCATTGCTGCTGCAGCTGTCGTCTCCATGGTAGTCTTTTTAGTCGATATCATGGAAAGTTTTGAATTCTTGGATTGTGAAGGTCTTTTTCTCTTGGGTTTCACCAAAGAAATTTCATACATTTTTTTTCCTCAGTTGTTATAGCTCGTCCTGGGATGATAAGAACTAGCAAAAATCAAAACTCAAATAATTCCATGGAATATAGTATACAGTCGGTGGAATAATACTAGCCAATGCAATAGTAGTAGAACTGTTATTGTGGGTATAAGAATCCGCTGCACTCTCCAACACAAAAGTAGTTGTCTTCGTTTGAGACGTATTTCCTATATTAATCAAATAAAGTAGATGTCCTGTATGTGTTTCACGCCATCCATTAAATGTACGGAACGAAAACATCCTGAAAATCTGGTACCGCACATTCACAGTTATAAATTGTGCCTAGCTGCAAACAACATAGACCTTGTTATGCCGTCGCATATTGCGCCAGAGATTAGGGTTTATGTTGCTTGTTCCACTTGTTACTCCTAGCAAGCTGCATAGAACGATACCTTCCGGTGCATTATTCGACGGCAGATCTGGGTCTATGAAGTTTGCGGATAGATTCTACTTTGCGTGCGAATGTGAGACATTGTATCATATGAATGTAAGCTATCCTTTTCTCGGAATGAGTATAAGTTGATCCATTTAAATAATTTACACCACGTATATTTTCAGCAAAATAATTAACACCACACATATAAAGCTTTCAGCGAGATAATTAATACCACATGAAATTTTAATGCCACTCGTCATATACTCAAATATTAAATCTTTGTCCGGAACACACATATAAAATTAAATATTTAATTAAAAAAAAAATTGTCATATCATATGATATTTTATCCTAGTATTTTAGTAGATGACACTCAAGTTATTATTTGGTATCCGCCTCATAAAACGTGACATAACCTTTAATGAATTGACATAGCCTTCTAATACGTGATATAATTTTTTAAAACGTGACATAACCTTTTACTACGTGTCATAACCTTTTAATACGTGATGTAATCTTTAAATACGTGAGGTAACCTTTTAAGTAGCAACACGAGTTATATCCACATACGAAATTAATTTGTAACTTATTTTACTTGAACATTACTTGAAGGTTTGGTGGTAATGCAGTAAAGAAGATGACAATATAATTTGTATTTCTTTCAACTCAAAATATTTTTGGATATGGTGTGATCGAAAATATAATTTATTTGATTCTTTTACTTGTATTTAGAACGAACATTATCTCATAGTAATAGATGTCTGCCTTCCATGGTGCGTGTCCATATATATGTACTTGATTAAATACCTTATCTTGTGCAGACTGGGTTGACTCGGAAAACTTTACAGGAGATGCGAATGAAAATAATTTATAGTTTCTCCGTGACCCAAAGAAATGCGGAACGTAGACTATCATGGCACATTAGAATTATGTCGTATCTTACTACCATTCAATGAAACACTTGATATGGTTATTCATAGTCAAAAAGACACGCTGGCGCAAAATATTTCCTGTTCATTCAGAGGGACGTCGATTTGACAGTGAGGTTAGATCAGTTTTCCGATATCATTCAACTTCCATGATTTATGAACGTAAACTGGAATAGATCATTTGCGTGCCATTGTGTACGTTAGGTTGTGAATGCCATATTTGTACATGGAATTCTAGTACGATCAATCCAGTTCCACTAAAAAAAAACTTTTTTCACAGATACTCAATTCTTGCAGCACTTCAGAGAGTCTCATTGTGCAGTTTTAGATGATCGCTTAGCAAGGCTATACGTTTTACACAAAAACGAGACCATCTTAACATATCTGTTGAAATATAACAATCATAAGATTCATGTCAGGAAATTAGTCCCTTGTCTTTGAGAGCTGCTTTAAAAAGGTGATAACAAATTGTTCGTCCGTAACATAGGCAGCCCTAATACAAGTTTGGCATAGTACACTTCTTAGTTACAGTTAAACCATTTTGTAAAATACATTTTTAGACGAAGTATTCTTAAAACGGAATGTCAACAATGTACATTTGTTTATTTATTCAATGCGGTGAAAACACGGAACACATATTCAAGATGATTATCTAAGCTATCTGTAGAAATTGCGTTAAGTGACTCATTCAATTTTAGTCCTCAGTCACGTGCTCTAGTTGTCACCTAGTCACTGAATTGTGCCAGTCATCTATGTCCTTTTTTATTAATATGTTAACATAAACCTGGTATTACACAAATAATATTATAGATTACAAAAGTTAGAGAAGTTTGAATGGTATTTTTGGCATTTTACGGCAAGGTCATATTGTGCCAAGATAATCAATTTTACACAAAGACAAACCATCTTATACCAGTGGATACGGTGGTAGAAATCGAACTCACGCTGTTCTCGTAATGAGTCAAACGCCGTAACCACTGAGCCATCGTGGATGAACAAAAATGAGGCAGAATTAATTAACCATTTCAGTACGTGCATTTACTTTCCCATTGATGATGATGATGATCTTAAATTTTTGACGTGTGCGGCCATTCGATCATGTACGTCAACTTGAGGGATGGGAAAGGTGCCACTATCCAGTAAGATTTTCCTAGAAGTATTTATAGTTCACAAGGGTTGCGAAATGATCATGTGAGAGACTTCCTAGTCCATTTTAAACATCCAACCAAGGGAGGCCACTATTTACTTGAGATCATAAACAGGTCACGTGATTGTGCGTCAGAGAGAGAGAGAGAGAGAGAGAGAGAGAGAGAGAGAGAGAGAGAGATTTAACCAATCATTGAAACAAACGACAAAAAAATTCTGAAAAAAATAGCAACATGAGTTTATGATGGCCAAAATGATTAGACTCGAATTATGATTTTAGCTTATCAGTGCATCTCAGACAATGGAGTTTCGTAGTTACCGATAACTTTGTTATAAATTTGTCTTATATGGATACATGATTGTACCGTTTTTATCCGTGTGCAGCATAGACCCAGATATACCGTCCAGTGTGTTACACTGTTCTACTTACAATGTGAAATAATTTATATTGGAGAAACTCTTGCTACACACTTCGCGACTGTAGACCTGGGTTTATCTGGATGCGACTGTAGACCTGGGTTTATCTGGATGCGACTGTAGACCTGGATTTATCTGGATGCGACTGTAGATATGGGTTTATCTGGATGCGACTGTAGACCTGGGTTTATCTGGATGCGACTGTAGATATGGGTTTATCTGGATGCGACTGTAGATATGGGTTTATCTGGATGCGACTGTAGATATGGGTTTATCTGGATGCGACTGTAGATATGGGTTTATCTGGATGCGACTGTAGATATGGGTTTATCTGGATGCGACTGTAGACCTGGGTTTATCTGGATGCGACTGTAGATATGGGTTTATTTGGATGCGACTGTAGATATGGGTTTAAGGATTAGTAAATTCCTTCTGACATGCCACACCTTCTTACAGCACAGTCATTAGGAAAGTTTTCCATTGTAGTTATTTCCACTCTTTTCGAATAAAAGAAATCGGGGATGATGCTGTACAGCCCGTCGTTCAGCTTTTTTGTTCGCATTTCCTTAATAGACTTAATAGGACTGACGGTACTAATTATATGAAAAAAATGGGAAGCAGTCTAAAAATCAGTAAACCTAACGGATGTGGTTGGTTGATACTACTTTACAAAGTTGGTTTATGATTAAGTGATAATGAAAATCAAACTTTTACTGAAACGAATCTTGTGAGAGTGTTATCTTTTTGTAACTGGACAAAAGAGAGAGTTTCAGCACTTTGACAAAAATTGACTTTAGAATAACCATTAAAGAAATTAGCACCTGATTGTTCAGATGCGGAATTTGAAACACGTTTAGATGTTTAACAAGCAACAGGCCCCCCACCCCCCGAACAAAATGCTGTGGCTGGTGTTGTATTCTGTACACAAAAGCTTGCATCAAGGATAAATCTATATTGAACAATATGTTTGATCATGAACATTTCGAAGTTTGAAGTCATTGAAGATTTAATATCATGGTGTTTCCATAAGTTTACTACATAAGTTCAATTAGTGCCGTGAGTCCTCTAAACTCTCTGATATGAATTAGAATTATTTAAGGTTAGGGTGATGCTGTTGCACTATTAAAGAATTTGGAGATAAATATCATCGAAAAAGGCGAGGGAATATTGGTGTTGCTGAATTTTAACGGACAAAACTGGAGATACCAAGAGTCTCTATGGTTTAGGAGTCATATAAGATTTCGTTTACTCTGTCAAGGTTATAGCTCAGAATCTTTAAATACGAAGTCGAAAGAATCACAGCATGATCAAATTACTTTGCTTCCGACCCTTCCCAACCCAAACGACCACAAAATGCTTCTGTCGTTGAAAAGATAGGCTTATGACAAAGTTAAAAATGGAATAAACTTGCACTAAAGTAGTGACCAATGTTTTAGAATTAACAAAAGCATTTCACGGCGGTTTACCCCATAATCCTCAGTATTTCCAGAGGCAATGTGAATGCAATATTTGGTTTTGAATCATCTTTGGAAAAGGCAATTCTCTTTTCGAAGAAAGATTTAGCAAAATTACAAACATAGTTCACTGCCCATTCTTCTGTTCATTAAGAAATACAAGTTTAAATAACAAATACATTTTCAAATTTTCTAAGCTTTCATTTCAACAAAGCATAACGATGCACTTTATTTGGTATTTTGATGGGGCTCAACTGCAAAAATAGTGAAAAAAATATTGATTTTATCGTGACAAAATATGTATCATTTGCTTCTTAAACGTGACAAAACAGCTTAGGAACATCTACATCTTAGCACGAATCCAAGACTTGCTTTCATCTGTCCTTCTTGCAGGAATTCTCCCTTTGAATCGGGGCCTCGTAGTTTAAATACTGTATGCGGTGCTAGTTCAAGTTAAAACATACGCTTTATACATATATTTAAACCGCCCAAATACAATAAAGTTAATTTCCGTCACATATATGGCTTTATCCTTATCAGTCTCTTCTTTGTTTTCGTCTTCTACTTCATCATTTGTTTATGAAAAGCGACGAAAGATAGATTTTCGATTTGTATTCCATATCTTTAGATACCTAAATGGTATACATAAGAAATAAATATTTTGACAGATATACAAGAGTTTGAAAACAATATTTAGAATTTATGGACACAAGTTTTTAGTAAATTAAGAAAATTTATTTTAAGTAGCACCAAATCTAAAATGTTAATATGACTTTGCTGATCATTGCTCAGGTACATATACTATTTGGTACTTTTAGACATTTTACTTTTTTGGTACATACCATAAGCCAAAAATACAAAGATCTACTTAATGTACAAAAAAGATGCGCCACGCGTTCCTGTTAGATGACGTTACAGAGTTCAACCCGTAATTAGAGAGCCCAATCTGTTCACTATTTTGTATATTGTTCAGACCACCATCAACTTCCTAGTAGAGTTCTATGCATGACTGACTTTGCAGGTAATTTTGAATTGAATTGGCAAAACTACTCATTATTCAATCTAATGATAGCGATTGCCTATATACACTTCCGGTATTGCTTTTGAAACGGCACAAACATGATGTGAAAGTCCAATAGAGTTAACTCATTTATATGATGAGATTCTACTATACATCTCCTTTGTACTCGTACTTCAACATTTTTTGTTTATAACATTGTAAGTAAACTTCACTTTCTAGTAATTGTCAACTGCGGATCGGTTCGAAAGCTTTTACCTGGAGAGGATTGAAAACTGATTTTTAATTCTAGAAAGAAAAAATAATTCATCATGGTGAAGTGTAAGAGGAGATACAACAAAACATAATAAAATCTAACAAGATGATAAAGCTTTATTTTCTGTAAAACTGTAAACAAAATGTAGTTTTCATGGACAAGGAAGTCATTGGAAGTACTGAAGCCGGACAGTGGCACGTCATATTTAATGTTGTTTATAACGACTCAGTAACTCGACTTAGCAAAGTAGGAATTGCGACACGCGGAGTCCTACGAGATACTAAATCTTGATCCCGAGATATACATTAATTTTAACGCGGCAACACCTCAACATTAAAGCATTACAGATGCATACATTGTGCGAAAATTACGATAAAAATTCGTATTAATTTTAGAATGGAATATCTCCGGAAATTATGCCCAAACCTTTTTTTTTTTAATTTTGTATCTCTCGCTCCCCTCCCACGTCTCTCTTTCGTGACGAATTGAAGGCATGTTGGAAGCAAGATTTATACTTAATTAAAATGAGTAAGAGATAATTTACAAGTTATCTTCTCAATCCGTTTATAATCCTAATCTAAAGTCGATGATGAAGCGGCTTTGATCAGTAGCAGAAATGGCAAAGGCAGAACCAATCTCAGTCATCTCCTTCTGTCAAGTAAAACTAGTTTTTATCAGATCTTGTCTTATGAAAGAAGTTTATAAACAAGTTTATACGAATCAAGGCAACCTGCTGAATGTACACAAAGCAGTACCTCTTACCCACCAGCTACGAGTCGGACCATCTTGTAACTAATTACTGGTTCATAATCTGGTCCCATTTCCACCGAAAGGTTCCGTAAATTTTTCTGAGACTGCAAACATTGAAATCTTTATTGCTTGGCTCTCAAATATGATATTTTCACTGAGCATTTCAAGGAGTAAACATAATCATAATCTTTAATTCTCTTTAAAGCGTCTTACTTTATCCCAGAGTAAACTTTAAGGACTTCCTCAAATTTGAAGAACTCATCAACTCTTTGTATTCAAAGGTGTTATTTTAACCTGTAGTGATTTTGCTTCTTCTATTTTACTACGACTTTTATATAGCAAATAATTGCAACATTGTCAGAAGAACGATTAAAACGATAAAAGAAAATTTAAACTTAAGGGGAAAATATAAATTTAGTGAAACAGGGGACTGGACCTTGGATCTGACAGTAATAGGCTTAACATGCTCGTTTTGGGAATTCCTGCAGCATTGACTGCTCATGTCAGCTTTTTCAAGAATAGCTTCAAGCATCATTTGGGGAGTTTACTCGGTAACGACGATCCAGATAATTATGGAAAGTTTAGACAAAATATCAAGAAATTGAAAATTTAGGTCCAAGCAACTTTATTACAGATAGTTCAAAATGACTGTTAACTTAATTGTATAAAAAATATATAAGAAAAGGAAAGAATACCATACGCAGAATATAAAGAAATGATTAGAAATTAGAAATTTTGAAAAATAATACTGTTCCTTTTAAACAGGTTAAGAGAATATTTATATATAACAGAAGTTTTGAAATGTAAACGATGAGTGCTTTTGGCTAGTGTACGCTTTGAGTCAATACCCAGACAAAAAGTCAAAGACAATCTTTGAGTCAATAGTCAGTCAAAAGAGTCAAAGACAATCTTTTGAGTCAATATTCAGACAAAAAAGTCAAAGACAATATTTGAGTCCGTAGTCAGACAAAAAAGTCAAAGACAATCTTTGAGTCAATAGTCAGAAAAAAAGGCAAAGACAATCTACACAATCACATGCAAATATAATGAACACAAATTGATCCCTTTCTTAAGCAGCATCATTGTCCTGTGGAAGCTTTATCACACGTACAACCAACGGGCACTGATTCAATCATTCCATTATATTGGTATAAGCCTGTTATAATGTTGCACGTTTTTCTAACCACTGGCAAGAAAGACATGATAGGGCTACATCTGCCTGATGTTCTTCTACAGTTGATACAACTACACTTGGCACGAGCAATATTCTTAGGAATTCTGTTTTCGTCATGATGCATCTCTACGGACCAAGGACAAACCGCATGATCAGCTAAATTACCTTGGCGATGCAGCGTCCTTGGACATGTGTCTTGTCCGTATATTAGTACTCTACGACTATGGTGGTCGTCGTTGAAAATAGTCTCTTGCGATGATTCGTAATTTGGAACGATTTTGAATGTAAATTGGGTTTCGTACATGGTCAGAAGCTCCCTTCCTATAAGGTCCGTGACATTCTCTGGCTCACTGCATGTGAGCACACGAACCTCGGCCTCAACCAGACCAGGTTTGCAAAGCACTGCCCAAAGCCATGGTATCTGAAGAAAAACAATCCTAGTGTTAATGTCTTTTGGTTTCATTTCATCCGTAGTCACATGTTAATCACTCAGCAGAAACTACGTCATGACGTGTATTGCGAATCCACCCCGAGTTTCCTTTCAAATTCCGTAAAAATGTATAGTTTACACTTAAGGGTTGAATTCATAAACTGTTCAAGATTTACTGAAGAATTAATCGAAGCCTAGATATCAAATATCTCTAACACTATCGATGACAGCTGCATTAAGAGTTTAGACACCTCCTGTCTCCTCCCCCAATCATAAAATCCCGCTTAATGATCACACAGTACTAAGACCATACCGTTAGTATGATACAATAAGCTAAACCGATTCTCTCTCTCTCTCTCTCTCTCTCTCTCTCTCTCTCTCTCTCTCTCTCTCTCTCTCCATCATATAGAGTCGATAATGCCAAGAAGCTGATTTCAATACTCCCTTTAGTTAGTATTCCAATTTTTCATACCCTTGGAAATATGACCACCATATTACGAACTACAAATCGTAATTCCGAAACATATGAATATGACCCATGTCGTTCAACAGCTGACTAAAGTTTATGTTTTTGGCTATTTATGTCGTCTAACATGATGCTAGTTGGAAATATTGCATTAAAATCAACAGACTCAAAGCACTTTATATCTTTGCATACCGGGAACTGAAACTATTGACACCGTTCTGGAAATAAAAACATGGAGTCTAAAGATCCATTAGAAACTTTTTGCTAGGAATTTACAAGTGTGCCTGTGTGTGTTTACACATGAGTTTTAAATAGTTTAAATTAGCAGTGAGAGAGAAGTTTGTTCTAAAAATCAACTTGGTCCATTTAGAAGCTGTACAATGGAATATATATATATATATATATATATATATATATATATATATATATATATATATATATATATATATATATATATATATATATATATATATATATATAAACACACTCATGCACTACTAGACACTCTTCTTGAATTTTAGGCGTAAAAGGCACATTTATAAACAACCTTAATAATAATAAAAGCTCTCCTGAAAATTGGACACTTACCACGATGCTCATAGAAGTCGTACTTTGTTGAATCATTTTCGTTTTCTTTGAGTATCAGTTTAAATTTTACATGGGTCGGTTTGTTATCTAAACTTATGGAGGAAACCTAGACTTTATATAGCCGTCTATCGTTTAGTACAAACAATTACATTTCGATTTCATGGTGGAAAAAGACAAATTTAACTTTTGCCGGATGTTGATAATGATGAAATGTCCTAAAATATAGTTGGATAAAATAAGAAATGTCCATAATTTTGAAAACACAACTGTACGGAACACTCACTAAATCATATGATGATAATTATGTCAAAGATTGTTTTCAGCAATTGGAACTGTATTTAAGATAATGATTGGAGGATATACCCCAGAAAGAGACCAATCCTGACAACCGCAATAACATATTTGTCCTTGCACCAGTGTAATTATGTCAGTCCTTTGAGACCTTCTTTTTAAGGAGAAACAAAACTGAATTACGTTTAACTTGAAAAATATTACTTAAATAATCGGAACATAAGATAATTTTTTTTTAACAGGACATTATAAAATGACCTAGGAGTCAGCTGATGACAATCTTGTCCAAACATTAAAGAAAATGATTGGAAGATATGTCAAATATCACCCATCCTTGAAGAATCATTTGAGTTTCTCTATCATTGAGTCTTTTAATGGATATTCTTAAACAAACATTTGTTATATTAATAAAAAGCAACAAGACTGAGAGACATCACATTTATGAAGGTACTTTTATTAATTAAAATAAACATGCAATAATTTTGTTAGCATAACGTCATGAAATCAGCAGATAGTATTTTTGCCCAGTGATTTTTAGGATTTATAGATCGAAGATGGGTGATTGGATAGGCTGAAAAAGTTACCAGTCCTTACAATTTAACTCGTCTTTCGTTAACTTTGTCTTTCGTACATAACAATTTTGCCAGGTATTGTAGCCATTATTTACAAATACAGATACTGAGTGAGATATTTCATAATAAAATATAAGACCAGACTATCAGTTCAGTGCTTTGAACAATGTAAGCAATTTTCATGTCATCACAGAATCACTAATGGGGCAAAAGTAGTATAATTTGAATACATTTAACGGCGTCTTTAGTTAGCCATGGCCTTGACATGAACGATTCCATCGTCAATTTACTTCATTTAGAACACTAGGAAGAACTGAATATTAGAACAGAAAAGAACAGAACAAAAGCAATACAATTTGTGAATATTTTTCGGGCCATATGCGCCTAACGTATATGGGAAAGCCTCGATTACATTTAAGCTCGCATAACCTGTCGTATTATTGAAGTCTGGGTTACTTATTGTGAATATCATTTAATGGAACACACACACACACACACACACACACACACACACACACACACAGAGTTTGTCTTGGGTGTATATTATTCAAACAAATATGAAGTGTGTGTGTGTGTATGTGTGTGTGATTTGGATTTTTAACGTAGCTTTAACAATGTTTAATTTTTCAGTCATATCGCTACGATGTCTACAGTGTGGCAGTTTATAGCGATGTCTAACACTGGGGCATCATGCCGCGGACATGTAGCATGATGTCCCACCTAGGCCGACCAGTCCTAACACTAACCTCTTAATGCTGAGCGCCTAGCGAGGCAACTGCTAGTACCATTTTATAATTCTTTGGTATGGCTCGGCCGGGGATCGAACCCGCGACCTTCCGCATTAGAGGCGGACGCTCTAACCACTAGGTCACCAGATATGAAATAAATTAGACATTGATAAAAAGCACAATATATTCCATACATAAATAATTTTAAACTTAGAACTAATGTTTTAAACTAAATTAGAAGATAACCTTACTATATAATAAAAAGTCCACAGTCGTTATTATCTATACGTTGAGATATAGTAAAATGGTATATAAGCGTATCGTAGATATGCTTCAGTTCATACATAAGCAGGATATACACAGAGTGTCATACAAGAATGAAAATAACAGTCGCATTCTTTAGGCATTCTCGTTTCTTTTAACTAATATAGGAAAAAGGAATATCATTAAAAAGAAACACAGTATAAAAGCCAGTACAAATATTAAATATTATTATAAAGAATATAGAAAATACAAAGTATCCTTCTTTAAAGAGCGTTTGGTCTACATTAGTCATGCAAAAACACTCACAACGCTTATTAAATTTACATCAGTTCATAAGTTTTGATTTAATCATTAGGACATTTAAACTTATTTCAAATTTTGAACAAAATAATATACAGCATAGACACACAAAACGCACTCTCAACTATAAATTTGTACCTGATCTAATTTTACCATGTACAATATTAACGCATCCTTAAAACACTCTATCACATACTAATTACTTAAATTTTAGCCAAAACTACGTCCTTAGGAAATGCCAAGAACATTAGATGACTCTAGTCTAGAAGTAAAATACTCTGTTGCTAATGTGTTCTCACTTCGGTATATCACGCTTTCTTGGATGGACTTCTGACTAAGACAAAAGCAACAACCTTCCTTTATCCTGTACCTCTGTTTGATGGCAAACATATTTAACTAGGTAAACATTTAGTATACCGTGTTAAGTATATCTGTAATGTGTTTAACTTTAGTACATCATCGTTGATTGTACTTTAAAATAATGGTCATTTGTAAACAATATGTTTGCATAGTTGACTTTTGTCCCTGATTGTACGTTGTAAATAATATGACGACAAAGCTTTTTGGGTCAGAATATTCTAACAACTTTGGTGGAATTTTCCAGTTTGAAATGACCCACAACTTGGGTATTCCTGAGCATTCTATTTCGATGAAGGTCAAGTGGGGATGTATATAAATGGGTATTTATTGCACAATTGTTCATTCCTGTATCGTATCAGTCTTTAGGAATCAGTGGGCAGAGTTTTTAGTTGTGTTTTGATAAAATTCGAGAGGAAGTATTTAAATCATACATTGGAATTACTAAAGTACTCATTGACTGGATAGACACATTATTTCGGAATATTGAGAACTCATTCAAAGACATTCTGGACTACATCATTGTGGGATATCTTGATGACGAAAGATGGAAACTTTGAAAAATGATGATTATTCCTTGACTCACAATGTTTGTTTGCCAGTAAGTCTTCTTATCAGCAGTATTTTGGTAAATAGAAACAGATCAATCTCATACGACTACTTTCAAATCTCAGTCTGGCACAACTTTTAGAAATCAAACTCATCATCGACGAATCAGAAATCATTATCTCTTTCTACGTGCACTTATTGTAAGAAGAAAGTGCACGTCGTTTCTGATTGCTACGGGTTGAAATAAAAGCAACAGACGTAAGATTCCAAAATTAGTCTTCTAGACTGTGTCTATGATTTCAAATATAATTTGTCAAAGGCTTGTGAAGCAGCAAGAACTAATCTTCACCCTATTCAGTCAAAAATTAAATTAAGGTATGATAAAGATACAAAGAAAAGAAGCTTATAGCCTGGTGATAGAGTTCTGACCAATTTGCATACACCTCAAAATCATCTTTGGACGAAATGTTATAGTCTTTATACAATTGAAAAGAAAGTAACTGTCTTCAATGACATCATTAACCCTCCTTGGAGCAGGAAACAGTTACAAGTCTGTCATATAAATCTGTTAAAGAAGTCTTTTGGTATGGATAGCCCATTTTAATTATTAAATTAAATATAGTTGTACCTGTTCCACATAGTGACTACGTAAACGAGGGAATATAATCTGACTGTATTAACCTTGGTTTAATCCATCTTCGGAGTTCAGAAATATTAAACAATCTGGACCAGAAACTTTCCACAGTAAAATAATGAACTAAAGCAGCTATTATGTGAATTTGAGTACTTGCTTCCTGATGTTCCAACAGGAACAAATAAAATATATTATGACAATGGGATTGTTGATTCTACTTCTGTGAACAGCATCCTTTCAGGATGAATCCTCACAAGCAGGTATATTTGAAGAAAGAAATTCTTTATCTAGTGGAGCATGATTTTATAGAGCCTAGTAAAAATAACCGGAGTTCACCATATATCAATGTGCATAAACAAGATAACACATTTCGAGAGTGTACTAACTTTAGAAAAGTCAAGAGTGTCACCAAAACAGATTAATTTCAAATGACAACAATAGATGGCTGCACTGACAAAATTGGAAATATGTCACCAAGTTTGACCTGTTGAAGGAATTCTGGCAAATTCCACTCACAGAAAGGGCAAAAGCAATTTTGGCATTTGGTACTCCAGACGGACTTTATCAATATAAAAGTGATGCCGTTTGGTATAAAAATTCGCCGTCTATATGCCAGCATTTAATGAACACGATAATATTTTGCCTAGAGAATTGTGACGCTTACATCGATGCCATCATCAACAAACGATACCTGGAATGGTCACTTGGAAACCGTACGGAAATTGTTTGATCGATTCGGTCATGCAAGTCTGACAATATAGGCAAAATTGGTGCTTGTGTTACATTTAGGCCGTATTGTAGGACAAGGTGAAGTTAAACCTATAGAAGTTAAGGTCAAGGCTATCTCTAAATACCCGGTGAGTATCACTGGAAAGCAACTGATGCGAAGTTTTGGCATGGATGGATATTATTAGAAATTTTGCACTGATTTGTCCATAATTGCTTAACTCCTGACCAATTTGTTGAGTAAGAAATGTAAGTTTCACTGATCTGACAAATGCCAAGACGATTTTAATAAATTAAAGGCAATACTTGAGAGTGCACCAGTTCTTTCAGCTGCAGATATCAATCATTTATTTAAAATGTCAGTTAATGCAAGTGATCTTGAATCAAGAGGATACAAATGGGATGTGACTACCGAATTTTTGTCATGTTTTTATGGCATTTGCTAAACTTTGAGTTCAAGGTTTAACCTTATTTACAAGCTTAGAATTTTCTAGAGCGAT
Organism: Megalonaias nervosa; assembly: GCA_016617855.1. Taxonomy (NCBI): domain Eukaryota; kingdom Metazoa; phylum Mollusca; class Bivalvia; order Unionida; family Unionidae; genus Megalonaias; species Megalonaias nervosa. Next base: position 92,154 of record JAECUM010010399.1, on the reverse strand, counting down.
CTTGTTGACAATTTGATGGCATTTTCCATTCGAAATAGGGAATTATAGACCATTCTGGTGCGTCATAGGTCTGGTGACAGTTTGCATATAAATATAGGTTTTTCTTTATTCATGTTGTAAGATTAGTTTTTATTTTCATTTGTGTTCAGAAATAATTTGAGAGGAATCATTTGTTTAAAAATTATTCATTTGAATTAAAATTTGCTCACCGACTTTTTGGACCAAAACTCTTCTTTGGAATTATTTAGAACTCATTCAGAGACGATCAGGATTATATCAATGTGGCATATAAAGACATTCAGGGCTATTGAATTTCATTCTAATCACTCTAAGCTTTTGTACTTTTGATAGGACATTTAGGATTCTACAGGTTTTAATTAACAGTACTGTAACTGTCTTTTAAATTTTTACTTTATATCCTAGGAAAATAAATTATTTGTTGAAGTTTACTTAAATTTTTGGTTTCACTTCTTTGTATTACCTAGTTTAAGACCTTGAGTCGTAACATTTCTAAATTAGCGGATTAACTTATCAGTCACAAGCGAATATTCCAATTACAACATAGTGAAGTGCGAACGGAACAGGATTCACATCGACTACGTTGATGGAATTTCATACCTATTACAGTGCTCAATCTACATGCCAGCTAATGTGTAGAATGTTCGTTTTATAATACTCCACAGAATTCAGCACGTCATTAGAATACGATATAGTTCTTGTGCGTATGCACATGTTAAGCGTTTCAGTCTTCTAGTTAAATTAATTAATTCGTGCGAGATTGATATAAATTTGTGAGTTATGGTTTCATAAATTATGCATTCGTAAACATACAAGTCATAAATAAACATATCGCTCACATGCCATGTATCATCACTGGATCCAACCACACAACGCCAACCTCCAGTTAGATTCATCACAACAAAGTTCCTCAATATGTAGTGGTGAGCAGAGATTCGATGTTTGGATTTCATCGTCATTGTTTGACATTCGATTCCAGCTTATTGGAAAATATTCACTCAACTCATATTCCGGTCTAGCTTATAAAAGAATGTCACATCTTAGAATGAGATTGCGAGGTTCATCACCTTCATCAGCCATTTTTTACAAGATCCATGACGCCTTCTTTTCTTCGGCAATCTTTTCTCTTTCTTTTTGCTTCTTAACCTTTGCAGATAATTTTATTTTACATGACAAATTGCGTTACGTGTATTAGGCTCAATTATCGCTTTGGTTATATTAAAATAGTTTTCTTTAGCTGTTACCGAAAATGATGATATTTTTTTTGTGTTTTTTTAAAAAATATTTATTGAAAATAAATTTTTAAAGCACTCCAAGATATAAACAGGTATTTTCTACAGAGTGACGTATATTATAATGTAATTACGATATATAGCCCGGTTGTTTTATATATATTAAAATTTGTACCTCTGAAAATAGTGCCAGGTGATCTGAAGTTTTAATGTCGCACTTGCCCTTAATGGGGGTGCTAACTCAAGGAAACTTTGGTTTATTGGTTACATTGTATCGGTTTATTGCAAGTTCTTGTTGCAGGAAAAATTGAATAATTGGTTAGAGTTTCTGGTTGATATCTATTAAGATAGAAATATTTTGCTTCTAATTAATGACCACCGTACCCTTGACAACATAACAAAAAATCAAATAACCAAACGAACTTTAAGTGGTGAACATTTGGAAATATATGTGTGTATGATCGTGTGAAAAGTACCAATAAAATATTTGAGAGCAAATACACAATTTGTGGTCGACTTCTGTAACAAAGACAAAAGAGCGACGGAAACCATCTTTACTAAAAATAATATTATCACAGATTAATCACAGTACGATATTGTAGATGGTTTTGAACAAAAGAGAAAGGACTAAACTTTTAAATGCGTTTAGAGTTTTGGGTTCATTACATCATGCTTCCTTAAGGTAACGTATTTTACCTTCTCAAATAAAAAACGCTTGTCATCATAAGAACTCAATAACTATTGTGATGCTACACATCTCCTGATTGTATGACATTAGTAAATTTACGTCCTGGTAAATTTCCTTCTCATAAAGTACACAAGGTACATCTCGAAATGTTAACCATACTTTTCAGTGTTTTTTAAATACAAACATTCTCTTCGTTTTTCACGGTCTTGAATAAGTACAGTTTTGTTCTTATCCAACACACAAATCTTTGATAGGTGTACGGGCTAGTTAATCTTTGTCAACTTGGAATACAGTTATTTTTTATTTTTGCAAGTCAAACACGTTGATATTTGGATATCCAATAGTGTCTTAAAATATTACGTTTTCACTATATATAAAGGTTTTGTTTCTCAATGCATAATGAATCTGTATCAATACATAATGAATCTGTATTAGCCATGACTAATCTCATTCTATCACCATATTTGCTTTCCAGTTTGTTATAGTAATATTCACATATTAACCATTTTGATAACTATAATACAGTAAATCAATCATATATCGCTGTTTCTTTCCCCGACTGACTAGTACCAACGTTTCATCTATTCTTGTTCTCTTGGAGGTAGTATATATTTTTTAAAAACGTTTTAGGCGTTTATTTTAAATAAAAAAATGTATATTCATCTGCATATATTTGTTACCGCTGTTCTTTTTCTCAAATTCTCAGTCTGTTTCCCGATTGTACCGTTATTCCTTTTTATAAAAGAAATTTTCGAAACCGTTATTATCCTTGTGCCTTGTGCCTCAGCCTAGTAATCAGCTCTATGTAATAATAAACGTACGGTCGTTGTTCCAACAAGACACTTTTTAAAAAAAATTCTAAACCCGAAAATACGTAAAGTTTAAGATTTATATAACGCAATGCATGCTTTGATATATTTTCAATGTGGATATAGCGGGTTTTGTAACCTAGTAGTTACCAATCCTTTTTGTGTTCAAGGAATATAAATCACTTGTGGTTGTTACGGGTTAAAAAGTCCATTTCTCTGCTAAAATTTACTCCAACCTAATTTCCGAAATTTATCGTATAAATTAATAAAGGATTATATTGTCCAAAATCGCATTACACCCTTGCCGGGACAATTCAAGTAACAATGATGAATTATATGCCTACATAATATTCGATCATAAAGCTTGATTAGAAAAAGAAAGAGCTATTACTTTTTTTTGCTTAATTTCCAAATAATAAAAGACGCAGAAAATATGGACCTACCAACTATAGGGTGTCAAAATGCGAAGTGTTATTAAGAGCTTTGGCCCCAACTGCTCGAATTCTGTCAAGCATATTACACGATATCCAATCATCCCAAATTCTTCTAAATATTGAAAAACTGATCTGGAAATATCGATTGTGCAACCATCAATTATGCAACCATCAGCAAGAAGAAGAAGAAGAAGAAGAAGAAGAAGAAAATGATGATGAAAGAATAATGTTTAAAACAATGTACAAATGAAGCAAAATTATAAACAGCAAATCTATCTCTTCTTAAGCCATTTCATTCTAGATTTATTATTATTAATAAGAGCAGAAAATATTGATTATAAGAAGACAAAACGATATCATGTTATAAGATATGGAGTTACATATTAGGGCGTCGTGTTCCCTCGTGGACCATTTTAAAGTACTTAAATTTATTATTTTTTTTGCAAAGTTTTGTCGATAATACTAACGAAAAGTAGTGATCGGGTTTATTTTCTCAGTGTGGCGTGTATAATGTAAACTTATTCTCTCGGTGTGGTTTGTATAACGTAAACTTATTCTCTCAGTGTGGCTTGTATAATGTAAACTTATTCTCTCATTGTGGCTTGTATAATGTAAACTTATTCTCTCAGTGTGGCTTGTATAATGTAAACTTATTCTCTCAGTGTGGTTTGTATAATGTAAACTTATTCTCTCAGTGTGGCTTGTATAATGTAAACTTATTCTCTCATTGTGGCTTGTATAATGTAAACTTATTCTCTCAGTGTGGCTTGTATAATGTAAACTTATTCTCTCATTGTGGCTTGTATAATGTAAACTTATTCTCTCAGTGTGGCTTGTATAATGTAAACTTATTCTCTCATTGTGGCTTGTATAATGTAAACTTATTCTCTCAGTGTGGCTTGTATAATGTAAACTTATTCTCTCAGTGTGGCTTGTATAATGTAAACTTATTCTCTCAGTGTGGCTTGTATAATGTAAACTTATTCTCTCATTGTGGCTTGTATAATGTAAACTTATTCTCTCAGTGTGGCTTGTATAATGTAAACTTATTCTCTCAGTGTGGTTTGTATAATGTAAACTTATTCTCTCATTGTGGCTTGTATAATGTAAACTTATTCTCTCAGTCAGAACAATCAGATAGATATAAATTGCATTTTAGTGACCAATGACGTAGTCGTCGCATAATATGATCGTACCGAAGACTACATCTGTATTACAAAGAATTGCACAGATTTAACTTATGTGAACCTCATAACATGCTGATGTTGGAGTGATTAACTGTTGAACAAAAAACGGTGTTTGCTCTAAATGTGATAGAACCTGAATGTAGCATTTACAATTGCATAATTATCATTGGTCCAATAAGACTAATAATAGAGAGTGGTTACATAGGGATAATATGGTGATCTTGTTAGAGCTTGCAAAATAAATCAAATAAGTGGTTAGAGTTGCTGGTTGATATTTATGAAGGTACAGGTATTTTGTTTAGGACTGACGTATTTGACAATATTTACAATGTACAAAGAAAGCAACTAACCTATCCAATTTAGCGTTCAATACTATTCATTTTAAAATATCTGGATTGACTATCTGCAAAAGTACATTTTTCAATCAAAACTTTCTTTGGTTTTGCTTTTGGAGCAAGGAGAAAAAAGCAAGTCATTTACGTTTCAAGAAAACACATTATTCCATACAAAAGTAACAAGATAATTGTAGAACAAATATAATGGAATCCTTTGTTGTTAGCGAGACTAGATTATCGCTTTGAATTAACTCTCGACAAAGAATGTCTCATCGTAATTTATTTTTTCTGAATGAACAAACACCCAAGGTGCATGATTATACAGTATTTAGTGCACGACTGCCCAGTTTTCCGAATCCAAATCACCGAACGAGTATGCCTTTTCAGTATTTGCCTGTCATTAAAGTAATGTTTTTACATTGAAATGAAATAAATGCATGTAGTCATATGCAGCTTTGTTCATTGTAGTGTCATGCATCGCATGATTTTATGATCTGATTAAACTGATTTCATTTTAATTTTCATTGTGGTTATTTAAGTGATTGTTTTGGTTTTCGAACTATGATTTTGACTTTGACTTTTTCTTTTTAAACGTAAAATGATACTTTGAAAATCAATACGACTTTTATTTGAATACTAATAGTTTCTGATTTTAACTACTAAGATATTTTAGGGCAATATAGCTGTTGTGGTGTCTATTATGTAACCTTTAGCTCGTGTTCTGGTGCAGTTTCTGGTACTGAAATAAAATGTAGGCATTTGCTACATGAATATTTCTTTTTCATGTTCGTTTTTTTTTATGACACTGGTTTTCAAATGCATCTTTTATTCCAACCTAATGACAACTTTAGTCTTTAAATATAGTTAACATATTGTAATATTTTTATTTCTGTTTCAGCTATTCCAACTGGTTTGATGTAGTTTTTCTCAGTTTTCTCCAGCTGCATTCTGCTGTCTCCGACTACCAGTATTTCATCCACATGTGGGATTCGTACAATTTAGTTTAAAACTTTTCACCTCTGCAGAGCTTTGAACCACAGATTTCTCGATCATTATGTCGTTCTATGCTTCACGCATGCGCCTAGTGACCTTGTTTACAAATATGTGTATACCATATACCATTTATGTATCTGCACAATACTAGCATAAGACATTTTGTTAGCTACATCGTAGGTTGACTGCTATAGTAATCTGTAACTTTCATTTATTAAACTCTCCAAACCTTGCCGGTCAACTAAGTTTTTAAGTTTGATTTTTAATGTTGTATTTCGTATACGTGATGTAAAAACACATAAAGATGATTGGCCTTGAAATGTCGATAGGTATTAAACTTTTTCCGTATTCCATAAACAATCGTAAAAAATATGACTCCAAACTAGGCCAATCCCAATTTTAACAAAATCAAAGCACCTTGAGGAATTTAAGCAGTGCTATTATACTTTACTGCCAATTCCTTTTGTAGCAATTGCAACTTTTGTTTAATAGTTTTGATCTATGAAAAAATGAAACTTCTGAAGTTAATTTGAAAGAGACCTCAAGTTTTAATGACTGGCAATGGTTGGTTGGTTGGTTGGGTGAATGGATCTATGAGATGGGGGAAGGAGGGAGAGAGATAAATGGGTAAGTGGTGTAGTACTTGTGTAGGCAAATAGACAAGATGTATATATCTTATCACCGCATGTGTTTACTTGTTTTCTTTCTTAAAGTGTGCCAATACATGCGTGAATGAATGAGATATGCCTATCAGTTTTACTTTTTTTCTTGGGTGGGTGGTTGGAAAGAACAAAAAAACCCAGCAAGCTATCAGCTGGATAAAATCTTGTTTTCTTTATCATTTTCTCTAATGCTGAATCAAATGAAACAAAGATAGATAACGTCAATGAAGAAACAGAAACATAGTTGTCAACTAGCATCTAGTATAGACAGTAAAACCAAATTTTCAAATTAAAAAGGGAAACGACACTGAAGAGTTATAAATAGGGATATAACATAGCGTGTCCAAATTATTGTGATAATGCTTTTTATTATTTTAGCTAGCATATTCACTTTGAGTTAGTGAGTGTCGAGGACATAATTTGTTTAGATGTACTGATTTCGATCCGAATTCTTGAGTTATCTGTAAGATGTGTGTGTAAAGGAGAGATGCAAGTAAATGATGCAAATAATAATAATAATAATAATAATAATAATAATAATAATAATAACGGTCTTTGTCAAGAGAACCATAGAAAAGTTTGCAACTTAATATAGGCATTTGATACATATAAACTGAAGTCCAATATATTCATTAAATTCATAACATACAGCTGGAGGTTTTTGTTGATTTTATATGGTATATAAATAGCCTCTTCCGATCGCTACACGTCCATTCTTAACCGGCACGAACATCCTACAGGTATTTCCTCCACATCAGCATGATATTCAAACTCCAGTTCCTCAGGTCTGGGAATAGAAATGTTGCAAACTTTTCTAACAACGGGCATATATGACATGACTTCAGCACAGACTCCCTTCTGTTCACATGTTTTACAGCTACATCTTGCTCTCGCAACATTTGACGGAATTCTGAGTGGGTCGTAATCGAGTTCAAAGTACCAAGGACACGTGGAGGTGATGTGCATCAGCTCGGTATCATTACTACTTTCGTGACTTCGCTTCCTGCATTGCCTGTTTCCCGACAGCCACATCCAGTAATCTGGGTATTTTCTGTATCTTCTTTTATTCTCCAAGGAATTTGTATGAACCTCGTGTATGGTGAGAAACGTGTAATCAATATGATTTAATGTCGGGTCGTTGATAAAACGTAGAAACTCGTTTAGAATCAGTTCGGAATAGTTTAGCGGTTCCTTGCACGTGAAATACTGAAATGCAGTACATGTTGGGAGATATATGATGCCAAGTTGTAGGAGAAATATGCCGACCTGAAGAAAAGTAAATAGACATTGCTTGATATGGTTTGAGAGAAAATTAGGAGGATGAAGCAGCGATTACTGCATAATGACAGCATTGGGAAAGGGAATCAATTCATGAAGAGAACTGTAAGCATAAAAAAGAAAGAACAAAATTAAAGTCATATAAATTATCTCTGTTGGCAAACATAATTGGCCTAGATCTCATTAATAATTATTGTTGTATATCTACTACTTCAGAGACTGTAAATGCAAATTTAGAGGAAAAATGTCTCAGTGTTATGCAGCAACTGAGCTATTCAACGATTCTGACCAATAGCCAAGCTTTTAGATATGACTTTTCATCCTACGAACAATGTGCCGTTTTCATGCATTTCTGGAAAACAAATATTGAGAATATTTATATTTTCAATCGTTTCATGAAAAAGAGACGAGTATTCTGCTCTCTTATTGAAATACTCTTGTTAAGAGAAAAAACATGTGTACTAAAAAGGTTGGATGTATTAAATGGTCTAATTCCAGTTAGCTTCCTTCAAAGCTAGAAATTTAAATTATCATCTGAGAAAGACGGATATAAAACAAATCCTTTTTGTCGAAGTCATAACTATTCTATTCGGTTGCTTCGCATAATAGAAATGGCTGCCTTCATTTTCATAGAAAAAGCAAATATATGAAATGATTCAACACGAAGCTCTAAAGAACGAACTATAAAATATGTCTAGATATAATAATACATAATAAATGCTTACTCTTCCCATTCTGCAATAGCCTTTTGTTGCCAATAAACATGTTATACAAAGTTTGATGCGAGTGCATGAATTGAAATAATATAATTTATTCAAACATTTTCCAATCTTTATCCTACACTGTTTGAAAAAGCTAATTTATATGTGTAAGTATAAGCCAAAGGAAATCAAAAGTAACAAAAAGCATTAGAGGATCCGTTACATTTTAAGAATAATTACATTTTGAAGTTCAACCATGCGTTTGTGGAAGTTATACAAAGAATCAGAATACGAACATAATCTGCATCACCACCACATTGATTACTGATTTAATGTAAACTGAAAGGAAAGTGAATATAACAGTCAAATCACGTTAAATGTATAGCCATTATGTCTTAGACATTTCCCTCTGATATGATATTATAATATACTTACAATCAAATTACTCTGGCCATGCATGTTATCGGACTTTTCTAAATTGATTATAAAATTGAAGATCTCATCAAAATTTATATAGCAAATATGTAGATCCTAAAATAGATGTCGGAAAATCCCCAAATCTAATTTTTTCAGTGATGGTCAAACTCTAAATTGACTACGTATATTTCCGGTTGAGATAATAGATCAATTCATTAACATCAAAAATGAAATGTATGATCACTTAGGCTTTGCTCCAAACCATGTTTCCCGGTAGTATTTGTTGAATGGAGAAGGTGTAAAGTAATGATAGGTCTATAATTTATCAAAAGATTTGTACGTCTATGAAAAATTACAGATAGCTATAACATTTGTATTAGACTTTTGATCATGATTTATTTAAAGATTTACCAATAACAGTGAAGACGACATGGAAGCAATAAACCATCCAATTATAGAGTCGACTATCACACAATACCTTTCAAATTACTGACATTGGATATCTTCCAGTAGACGATTATTAATGCTATTGATTATTAAGGACTGAGTTCATGAGAAGGTGTATATACTTGAAAATCATTTTCAGTATAATATATCAAATTAGGTGTCGGTCTAATGTTTGAATCAAATACACAAGCAATGTTAAAAATCAGCAGTCTTAGTCAGTTCGTAAATACTAGACTCAGATCCTGTGTTGGCTATCACCGGTTAGCGATTTATTTCTATGTGCAATGATAATAATACTATAATCAAGAAAATATCTACAGTGATAATTATGATCGATATTATCAGAATTATTAGTCTATACAGTGCTGTACATACATGCTTATTACCTAAAGAATGATACACAGTTAATAACAGAGAATGTGTCCATGAAGTCTATTGATGTCGTTGGTAACATAGATTGAATAAAAATAACTGGAAAAGCATTTACACCTAATATAAATTAAGTTTTTTTTCTCGCAAATATACTCATCAAAGTTAAAACGCTTCGTCACATGAATGCCTCTGGCCCTAGAGACAAAAGATCCGTATCATTCTATGCCAAATTATAGATTCAGTCATTGGGAAGACGACAATAGTGATCATAAGCAAATGTCTTTTGGTGGAACGAATATAAAGCAAACAGATGGTATATTATACTTAACAGGTAATGTGAAACCATGATCATCTCTCATGAATTGAAAGAAAAAGAGGATACACGAAAGAATGAATGAAAGAAAGTTGTTATAGAAACGATTATAACATGTAAACATGTCAACATTGCGTGGTGGGAAATTCACATTTTGACCTGAAAACATGTATTATCATTAGACACTCATGCTATATCAGACTGAAATACAATGGAGTGGATGACAAATGTCATTTTAACACATGCAACATGCAAAAATTTATTAGCATATATGTTGAAATCTTACGACAGTTGGGGAGTACAAGCTCGTTTGTCCATCAGTGAGGTACTTGATCAAAATGCACATCCGTTCCGTTTACAAACTCGTACACATTGGTAAATGAGTAAACTGGCGGCAGTAAGCAGACTGCATTTTTTGAAATATTAGCAGAGCTGGGAAGCTAGGCTCCAGTTCTCAGAAGTCAAAAGTCAATCGTCATCCGCCACGAGGATGTTGTTGATATGTTCGGACAGAAAAGTCAAATGTCTTTCTCTAGACCGCCTGTCAACATCGTAAATTTTGTAGGGTTTTTGTGATGACTAATTGCATTTTATGAATTCTTTTCGTCCCTTGTTCAGAAAGAATACATTTTCTTTCCTTCTTTCCGAATTGGTGGTGATTTAACAATATTGCGTCGATAACTCGTCATGTCTTCACTAAAGAAAATCTTGTTTCCACTTTTCATAAATTTTTTCTTGTTTGCAAAACCGAATAAACGTTCTGATGAATTTGACTTGGTTTTGGTATTTTCCTCTTGGAGTTTCCAGAGTATGAGGCATATATATGTTAGATATGGACATTTGTATAGAATTCGACATAATTTTAGGGGGATGGTATGGTAACATCAGACAGGTACGTCTACTGCATCGAGTGAGATTTTCATACTTTTTAACAATATCATCTAATAGGGAAGCAGGTCTTTCTTCCCTTGATTGGACATTTAACGGTAACTGTTGAATTATCAAGTCCTGCTGAAAACTCTTGTCCATGAGAGGCATCAGGCACGATTTTACGATTTCTTTCATCACATCAAACAGAGTCTCGATCAATATGGTTTTGACTGCGGAAACTAATTCCTGCTTGACTCCTCAAAGAAATTGGACACAATAATATCTTTCAGATACAAACTGTTCTCATGGGACGAATTCGTTCTCATGGGACGAACTCGTTAGGTTTTAAGAGGAAACTTTGATCCATCTAAAGCTGGTGTGTATATGCGCGTGTCTTTGTTAATGACTTTGATGAAAGCTACAGTTATAAAAGCTAAATACTCTCCACCCAATACCTACTACAGTTGATATAAATACCAATTAAAAATTTTGTTAACCGCATATCATGTGGTATAAAAGAAAACACGTACAACCTACCAGTTTTGATTTATATTCACATATTTTTATATATATTCACATATTGTATTTTTAGACGACAAGAGAAGCTGCATTAATCATTCCAGTTTCACTGAGACAATTCTTATATCTTGTTATCTCAGTTAGCATATCCGTATATGAGTTTGGAAATGCAGACACTGACTGATATGTGAGGTACCTGTTAAAGGGAGGTTACAGTTATGTGATGTTGGACTGTTTTATTAAAATCACAGAGGCCAAAAAAAAAAAAAAAAAAAAAAAAAAAAAAAAAAAAAAAAAAAAAAATATCATCGATCTCTCCCAAGTGGGAAGCTTAAATAAGTATGTCCTACGAAGTAAAAAAATGAACCTAATATATAAATGCAGACATAGCAAAATAATTGAATTAAGATGAGAAATAAAATGTATTGATATTTTTCCACCAATATAATTACTGAATGTCAACGACAATGTTATAATCAATCGAATTTAGAAGGCACTGTTTCAATATAATTTAAGACAACTTTCTTAACTAACTTGTATTCTCCCCACATAATTGGTTCTTGAAAGTAAATAACTGTAGTCTCTTAAGAAAGGTGTTTTGGAAATTTTCTTTAAATAGCTGCATCCAAGAATCAGTTATATTCGCCCTTGGCAATGTTTGTAACGGTTTCCCTTTGCACTTGCTTGTGTTACGTGGGAAACATTGCCACATATGTAAACCATACGTTTGGATTTACATACAGAAACACGTATTTAAATGCAAATATTGCTACATATGTTTAAACATACATTAAATTACACATATTACACAATACACATATACAGCATATTCTTGGAATCACCGAAAAGAATAAACCAACAAAATTAACATAAGAAAATTGGCAGATATGGACTAAGTATATAAAACGTGTTTCCCATATACGAGGTCAAACCTTTTGTGTATATGTTTATAAATATGTTTGACATATTAAAAAAAATGTTGAACTTGTGTTGAAATTATTATATGATCACATGTGTTACGATATTTCTGTTTAACAAATGAATCAAATACGTGAAATATGTGTGACATTATTGCTTGGAGAGGTAATCTTTTCACTTACCTTCATGGACTGCCCATAAAGCGGCTAAAGTTCAGGTACCAAAGAAAAATTAAATTCATAAAGAACATCTGGTATTACATAAGACTATTTGCAATCAATTAGTCAATCAGAGGCTTCAGATATGTATGTATGTATGTATGCGTGTATGTATGTATGTATGTATGTATGTACGTACGTACGTACGTACGTATGTCTGTATGTATGTATGTACATGCAGGCAGGTAAATAGATAGGTAGGTAGGTACATGCATATTCATAAATGAATGACTGTACGTATGTACTTAATTTTCAAGTTCCTCATCAACTGCAGCAAGTATTGTATTACCTCAGTCTGGGCTTTTGTGTTCGATGAAGTATTACGGTAATAAACAAAGTATGTGTCAAATCAATGGCATTTTTAAAGAATAATAAAATCAACGTTTGAGCAAAAATAAAGCGTCTTTATTTTCAAATATGAGTACTAGCATTAACATAAATATGTAACAAATACCAGAAATATGCTAACAAAGACGTATCACAGCAAACGCACACTCACATTCAACATGGGAACTACACTAAAACTCTTTCAATCATTCATTTATATTAAATATTCAGGACCGTTCCGGTGGCCTAAATGGTTAGAGCGTCCGCCTCGGATGCGGGAGGTCGCGGGTTGGAACCCCGGCCAAGTCATACCAAACACTTATAAAAATGGTAATAGCAGCTGCCTCGTTCGGCGCTCAGCATTATGAGGTTAGTGTTAGGACTGGTCGGCCTGGTGTCAGGATAATATGACTGGGTGGGACATAATGCCCCAGTGCTAGACATCATTATAAACTGCCACACTGCAGATATGGTAGCGATATGACTCGACAATTATTAAAGCTACGTTAAAAATCCAAATCACACACACACACATATATTAAATATTCAAACACTTAATGGGCTACCTTCTAGAAAACTTATAAGATGAAATATGATTTGTTATGTTATATACGTCGTTTAGCTCCAGATGTGTATCAATCCAATAGCTGAAATAGTTTAAGAAATATAGTCATAACGCATCTCTTCTCTTCTTGATAAACGTTTATTATATTGTTTTCAGTTATATGGGTGTAACTAGTGAACTTATTTTTTTGTCGCTTCTACGTTTTCCCATGGTTTTGTAAATTAAAAAAAGTCCCTTCCCCTCCCCCAAGAAAAAACGCAACAATTTATCGGTATTTCTTCCTTTAGATGGGTCAATTGTCATATTTCCTACTTAGATCCAGCACTAAATGAAATTTTCAAATTTGTGGTTCGTAGCAATCACAGAATGTACAAAAAGTGGAAAAATGGTATCCTTCTAATAAAACTGAATACATAGTAATTGTTCTTTCCAATTCAACAATTATTTGAATCGAAATCTAAGCAAATTAGATTCTCTGCACATAATCTCTATACGCACTGCCCTGCTAAAGTTCTTCCACACCGAACTTTTGTGACTTTTTTCATTGACTAGTTCCAAGAAATTTGTACAGAAAAGTAAAATAATTCAGTTTGCGCTATTTTTTAAAATCAAAACCACGCACACATATTTCGCTCACATTTCAAGCTGAAATCTGGAAAAATATCCCCATTTCAAAATATACGCTTTGAAAACAATTATGCTTAATTCGATATTTATTATTTCATTTTAAACACAATGTTTCGAAAATCGTTTATAAAGTTACCATGATTATGTATCTAACCTGCCATTAAGTGGTCCTGAAATCAATTTCCCAAAATAGCTTGTTTGTTACTTATCACTTCATTCAGAAAAACTCGCTATATCATGTTAGAAATTATACGTTAAAACGACACTCTCGGAAGGACGTTTGAACGTCAGAGCATATTTCCTATGTCTGCATTATGCAATAAAGCTCAGTCACACAAACACATGAATACAATTAAATCTCGAACAGTCACACAAACACATAATTACAATTAAATCTCGAACAGTCACACAAACACATGATTACAATTAAATCTCGAACAGTCACACAAACACATGATTACAATTAAAGCTCGAACAGTCACACAAACACATGATTACAATTAAATCTCGAACAGTCACACAAGCACATGATTACAATTAAATCTCGAACAGTCACACAAACACATGATTACAATTAAAGCTCGAACAGTCACACAAACACATGATTACAATTAAATCTCGAACAGTCACACAAACACATGATTACAATTTGAGATCATTAGGAAGATTCAATAAATAAAGTATGGCAGTTCTCTCTCTCTCTCTCTCTCTCTCTCTCTCTCTCTCTGTAAGCAAACACATCTTCCACTGCAAAGCTGACATAACGCATTGAATACAAGAAAAGAAAACTGTCTTAATTGTCTATTACGACACTAAATATTAGAGGCTCTTTCCCTGAGGTAAGCAATAGATTTCCGTAATAGCAATATGATTTGAAGAGGAGTTGCATGCTATTCCACTTGAGACATGCTTCATGCAAATTATACTATATTTTGAAATGTTAGATAAACAAATTACTGAACATACATGCACATCAGCTTAAAGCTATGAACACTACATTGTACGACACTTAAATTTTGCTTATAAACTTAAACGAATAAAAACTTCCAAACTCGTCAAACGGTAAGAACTGAAGAATGAGCATGAAAACAATAGCACCGACATTCAGAGGGTGTTATAAAGTTGATGAGAATCACTCAAATATTATATTATTAGGATGAATTTATTTGCGGCACATTTTCATTGACGTAATTTAATCAATATGAATGTGCCTAATATAAAGTGTATATAGGCAAGCTGGCGAGAGCCGCATCGCAGTGAAATATATTGTGTGTGTTGGGGGGTGGGTGGGGGTAGAGGTGGGCGCATTCTGCACCAGGGCCTCCTACCGCATTAATCCGGTATTGTAAAAGGAACTTGATATAAGTTCTTCCAAAATGAACAGTAGTCTACTGATCCATGTTGGTAAATGTTAGAACACAGATGTTTATTCTGAATGGCATTTGAACATTCCGATTAATCTATCTTGACTGAGCTACCTGCTTACTACAGCATGCTCGATACGTTTTAAATAAACAGTTAGGGGAAACCCCTTTTGATAAATGGTATTATCTGAAGAGAGAACGACTGTTTTGTCTACTAGCTATCTAAAGCAAATTTAAATCACCAATATCAATGTTTCGATTATCTCCATTCCAAAAAAGGGAAACACCCTTTGTGCACATTTCCTTTAATGTTGAAATCATGACACCAATCACTCAGTGTGGTCTTGTGTCATAGTTTAGATCGTGCCGTCAATCAAATAGAACTCAAAATGAAATTAAAATGAAAGAAAAAAAAAAAAAAATGATATCTGAGAAAGTAATGTAAAAAGAGCCTACCTGTTTTTTTTGTTTTGTTTTGTTTTGTTTTTTTTACAATCTTTTCTTTGCTCTGGTAAAATCAGTAATAAATATATACATAACCCCCCCCCCCCAACACAAGCATCAAGGTTCTAATAACGTGTAACAGAAATAAGAACGGCGGATAGCATTTTTGATTCTTCCTACATACGACTTATACATGGTTCATGATAGGCCACGTTCAACATTGGATGGACATCGTTACACCCAATTAATATTAGCAGGATAGTAAAAACTACTAAACAGAGTATAATGTGAGTAACAGAGTATAAGGTGAGTAACAGAGTATAATTTGAGTAACTGAATTGAAGGATAACTCACCTGAATACCTGAATAAAGAATAAAGAATAAAGTTAAGAATAAAGTTACAAATGACGTACGTACTGTAGTTTAAATAACCATTATATCCTGAACAGGTGAAAATGACAACTGGATTTGTATCCATCCCTGAAATGTTCAACATATAAAGTAAGACGACATTGAAACCAAATAATACACTTAAGCAGTATTTATGGCTCAAATAGATCGGCGATTCTCTAATATAAAATCATCACAAATACGAACATACCAAGTGAAAAAGAATTGATACTCGAAACGAGACATTGTTCCTTAAAGTTATTTCAAACGAATACAGTGAACGGTGATTTACTTCGAACAAACAATGTCCGGTGTAATTATAATATCAAAAAAATGGCAGGCGTCTGACAGTTAGTGAGTTTCATGCTTTTCAAAAGCTACAGTCCGTTTAGAAATGTACTCATGACTGAATCACGATAATTAAAAGAACACTTTTAACTCTCCTGTAGATTTAGAAGAGTGGAAAGGATAGCACTATCCTTCTTAATCTAATTATTCGATATTAGGGCTGAAAATCTAGTGTGTGCTTTATAGCAATCGGCAATCGATATCGCTACATGTGTTATTTAACATGAGCTATTAGAAGCCATCACAAAGCAAATGACCAATGCCTCCAAAACTTGGATTGTATAAAATGTTGCTTGTTCGCTGTAGTGAGATTTGAAAATGTATTTGTACAATACTTATGGCGAATGTTGTCACCCATATTTAGGGACTGGCTAACTAAAAATTTGTCCCCTTAATCAGGAATCGTGAGTCCATTTGGACAGAAGATTAATTGATGTATTTTTTCAGACACTAGTGTTATAGGTATTGGCCATGTATCAATCACTATATCTCGACTGGAGGGAGATGTCTGTGAGGAAATTCAAATTTGATTGTGGTTTACATGCTTCAAAATATACAGAGTCCTAAAAGCAATAATAGAGGGCGGTCACTAATTCCATTAAAGCAGATTATGTCTACGGAAGAACAAATAAAAAAAGTTCGGTAAATTAATTACATTTCCGAAGTTCAACAATCTGAAAATAAAAAATATTGTAAAATGACAACTTTGCATCTTCCCCAACACAGAAGATGGTTTTGGTAATCTATCAGACATAGCACATTTAAAAAAATTACTGTTGAAACGGCATAAAGATCAAATGACTCGCCGAGTATTACGTAGAACCTTTTGACTAGAGTCCTCTTTGGATCCAGCTTTGAGATCAGTGTTTATCTACATATGGCTTGTTCTCTATGCACGTGCACCCCACTGGTACTTTCTCCACGCAAGGCACGTACTCATATCGTAATGTTTTGATGTCACAATGCTTTCGGACGACGGGGATATATGATTCAACAGGCCGGCACTTTCGTCGATCCCCCATGCAACTTGAACAGCGACACCTTGCTCTGGCAATCGTGTTGGGAAATCTGAAATTGTCCGTCTCCATTTCTATCGACCAAGGGCAAGAAGAAACGCTGTTTAGTCCTCTACTACTGTCTATGATGCCACACCTTCTAGGTCCATAGACATGGAAGCGAGAAGGTTTCGAGTATGGTTTGCATCTTTTATCATCAGAATTTATGCTTGCATCGAACACTCCTGGAATCATGTTGAACATATAGTTTGATAAGACCGGATCTTGAAGAAATCTGGCGAAAGCCTTATTAACCTCTCTTTGTTCCTTCTCGTGGCTAAGTTCTGGACATGTTTTTTCTATTGGACTGGAAGCCGATTTGCCTAGCAGACCAAATAAACACACTGAGAGGAAACAGGCCTGAAAAATAAAGGTGTTTTATATGAAATAAAGTACCTTGAAGAGTGGATAATTCTCACTAAACATTGCGTGGATGTATTTTTGGTTTAAAACAAACATCTTGATTATTTTTATGCATGCCAATAAAATGAAGAATGTGATATTAAAATAGACTAGAAAATGATTGCACCAAGACTGTCATACGTACGTAAATGATAAATGTAAGATATAAACGTGGTTGATATTTCTTTTATTGGAGGTAATATCAATTTAGTTCCTAAAGGAAAAAGAAGACTAAATGTTCCGCTTATGATTATTAGTTCTCACATTTCATTCGTACTGACTAAAGACCTAACTTCAAACATTTGCTCAAATATACTTTGGAATTTAAAAAAAAAACAAACTCTAACTAATGAGCATTTAACAACAGGCTATATTATATACTAAAAGAAAATGTTTTATTTTCGACATAAACTTACAGGCTTAAAATTAGGCACGTATACCATTAGTTTATGGATATAATTTGGCGTCCATATAAAAGGATACGAATTGTAACTAAATTTTGTTTTCTTTTCGAAATTAGGTTTACAGCAGATAGAGTTTCCAGAAACGAGTTGAAAGCTTGTAAGCATGACGAGGAATGTCCACCATTCTTTCTGCATCTCACAAAACTTACTATATTATTCATTTGCATTTTCATCTTTTTCGTATGCGATTACTTGAACTGTGTTTTGTTTCATAAGGTCTGGTTGGATATGTCTCCATTGCTAAACTTTCTCGATTATATAACAAGCGGATCCAAACATCGGAAATTCCCGCAACACACGAAAGTGCTGCCTGTTTAAAATCGATAAACAGTCTACTATCACACGTGTTCACTATATTCATATCTAAAATATGAATCGCGGTTCCGACCAATCCTTGAAGCTATAGTTTGCGCATTTCCGTTAAGACAACGCTATTTTTAGAGGAAGCAGGAAGATTTGACCCTCCCCCTTTATTTTACTCGCAAAGGAGAGTGATAACACAACCTATGTAATGCTGTTTGGATTTTCTAGCTGCATGAGCCAGTCCGGTTGAACCACATACTTCAATCAAATTATTTGCAGCTGATAAATCTGATTTACGGCACAGGCCGATAAAAATAATTCCAATCTTTATCTGCTTTTGACAGGTAGAATCTGCTCGTTTTGATTTACTTTCATCCACATCAAATGTCAAGTAGTGTATCTAGTGCTGTAATATAAACTTCTTTATTCTTTCATGAATACAATAGAGCCCATGGGGTCGGGGTATGCAATAGCATTATAAATAATCTTTTTTCTGTGGATCATATTCAAGAAAGGTCATTCACGGAGTGGAATGAATATGCTGTCTTGAAATGGACCCATACTATTAAGTAACATCGTAACTGAAACATTAGGTCTTTCTGTAGGAAATTAGCACATTTAAATCTCCAGTTTAGAATCGTAAGCCGGATCCGGTAAGAAATACTACGACAAACATTTAACGCGAAGTTTGATATATCTGTGAAGCACACAATGACGGAACAGTCCTGTAAGGCAATAGTAGGATTTTCAAAGTCTTTTAAAAGTCTATATTCATAGTTCTAATAAAGGATAAATTGATACCACAGAGTCACATAATAGCACTTACTTTCTTACTTTTCTTTTCTTTCTTTCTTTCTTTCTTTCGATCGATCGATCGATCGATCGAGAGAGAGAGAGACTGTTTATACTGTCCCTGGTTGCATGTGGAAAAAAGAAACTTGCAGTCTTAGAGCTGGGAATACTTCGATTCTTTTTTAATGTGTATACCCTACCAAGACTTTGGTAGGGTCATATGGTGTTACATTAGTCCGTCCGTCTGTCTCTCGCATCTAAGTTGAATTTTCCGTTTATGTAAGTTTTCATACACTTTAGCGGGGTATCTATGTTCCACGAGCATACATATTACTTTTCGATATTTCAATTAATGAGGTGGTCAGAGAGCAAAAGAATTAAGTAAAGCGAATTTATAAAATATCCCCAACCTTCAGAATTATAAACGCATCAGGCTAGAAAGAATACTTCATCTTTGTGTTGCCAATGCAGTAGAGAGCGTTGGTCTGGCTTATTAAATAGGTATGTAAAAGAGAAAATGCAGGACAAATTTTGATCATAGTCTAAGAAGGGATATGTTTATTGAAATATTAGTCAAAACATGATTATGTTACTAAAACACAGTACATATGATAAACATGTTCCCCCTTTAAACGCAGTTAATACGAATCACGTCATCTTTTGAGCTTAAACATGTGTCATATTTATTTGGATATGCAGTAGACATAAGGTTTCCAGGACGTGCTAAATATAAGTGGCATTTACTCAAATAGTAAACCAAGTTCAAACGAACAAAATACAGTTTAAAGGCATAAAAGATCTAATAGGAAATCAATTAAACACATGCCGACTGCTGCAAATTGTTTCAATAACTTGGAGTAAAATATTGATGATTATAATTTTTACATGCTAAATTTTGAATGCTTTAAGAAACAAGTAAACCCAAATAACAACGCAGGTAAATGTTTACATTTTTGTTTTTATTTCCTCTCCCCTTCTGGAGCGAATATACGCTTAATTGGCATCACATAAATACCATCTATACGATATTATTTTGCATTCATTACACGTTTTTCGCATAAATATAAAAAACTGACTCTGTCTGTCTGTCTGTCTGTCTGTCTGTCTCTCTCTCTCTCTGTATATATATATATATATATATATATATATATATATATATATATATATATATATATATATATATATATATATATATATATATTTTCACATGATTTTCCACGGAACTTGAGTGTTTAAATAAGAAAATTGCATAAAAACTTTGTACTAGCTGCGTCAAGTCCTATCAGAGATCAGACCTGTCGGAAATGATGTGTTTGCTCTCCACTTAGCTCTTACAGTCTTTCAGCTCAGTCTTTCAGCTGTTACAGTCTTTCAGCACTTGTTTAAGATCTTTATCTTTACCACACGAGTCATTAGTAAATACACAATTCTTGTAACTTATCTAGGAACCAGTTTTCGCACACAATCCGCATAAATATCACATTCCCTCTGCGAAATTAGCATACATTGTGTGAACTCTTGTTTGTACTCAAAAATGAAACATATCACCAACAAAACATAATGATGTCTCTGGACTTACGAATGATTGTAGAAGTTACAGTTAAACCGACCAAAGGAAAGGGGAAAGAGAGATAGTAATGTAGGATAAAAGAATATGGTCGATAGTAAGGTTAATTAAAACAGAATAATGACTTAGATGAAATTTAAATCCATTAAAATGCTCAAATTGCCTCTTGTTGGTTCGATATTTCATTTAGTTTATATTATACATTCATTTCCATACGTTCGCCTGTAAGTGAATGGATGCGCTTTCACTTTCAATATTAAAGAAGCTAATCATTTGCTTGTAGAGCTCACTTTCTTCAATAAACAATCTTTCATGTTCAAATCATAAGTGGGTCTTATAATGATTTGATCAATATGAATGAAAATAGAAAATCAAAAAAAGAAAACAAGCAACCTATCAATTTGCAAAGGGGATTGTGAAATATTTGTTCAAGTCCCCATATGAATGTAATGTTCTCAAAGTTTAATATTTTATACCAAGAAGTCAACAAAGTTCTCATTTTCAGATTCAGGATGACTTTTAAAGGTACCTATCAATATGTTGTTACTTTCATGTATTATTTTGGCATGAATCCCCTCAAGCGTTTGGCAATGTCAAATTATTTAGTTCTTTCTTTCAATAAATGAAAATTCTCTTTTCGAAATAAACAGATACACTGACCCAATTTTTATTCCTGGCTGAAAATTCGGTTTTGAGATATCTTCAGTAAAAACCTTTTTATCAAGCCATATTTCCATATTACAATGACTTGAATAAAGGCAAAATTGCTTAATTCAACACCATTTTGATTGATTTACACACACACATACACTATATATATATATATATATATATATATATATATATATATATATATATATATATATATATATATATATATATATATATATACTATATATATATATATATAGAGAGAGAGAGAGAGAGAGAGAATCTGAAGAAGAATAACATGGCAAAATGATAAGCCTTTAGGAAAGTTATTATTACTGGGCTGACCAGGATTAGTTTCAGTATTGTTAGTTACTAAGTGCAACACTTACAAAAGGTGCTTGATTTCTTAGTTCATTGGTTTTAGAATATGAATTGTTAGAGACTATGTCAGACAAAACATCCGTTAAAATTATTAACATATATGAACAAATAAAGATGTAACAGGAAACCATTTTCAACAGTATAGATAATGAGCGTACGTTACCCTAAACCTGCAAGTAATAGTTATTCAGGCTACTCCCACCTAACTGAAAGATCTCTTTGACAGGTTTCAAGTAAGATGGACATCAGCAGCAAGTGTAGTAGAACTTCTAAAAATATTACAAAAGAGATACAGAAAATGAAAGGTTTTGTATCCAGTATCTAGAACACATCCAAGTTTATACCATAAGGCTTTATTTTGTATAGCATAATTTCTGTTTGTCGGGCACAATTTATTACGTCTCGCTGACCGATTTGGAGGTTTTGAATTTTATGAACACACATTTGGAATAGGTTCATCTCTAACTTTACTGATAAGCCTGAAGAATTAAATCTGTTTTCAGTTGATTACAACACTAAAGATGAAATTTAAGATTTGGTAATAGCTAAGGTTCAATACGGTAAATACCCCCAATAATCCCCAAACACAGTACGTAATTTAGATTTATCTGTCATAAGATGTTATGCCACGTAGACTTCAACATATTGTCTATAGCAATGTTACCACGCGTCCAATTAAAAGCACTTCCTTATGCATATCTGTTCACAGACTGCATTGGCTCATATCGGGGTAAAGTTTCTATGCCGATATCGTGTACAAGATGTACTTAAAAAATATCAAATGACTGGTTCAAGGCGGAACTCCAATATGTCGGTCAAAAATGTATAATGCCACCTGTGCTGACAAACAACTGTTCAATGGCAATAAAACATTCCTTTCCACTTTGTTCGTCTCTAATACCAACACCTGAACTCAACTAATAATGCATAATCTTTCCTATTTCATGTTTATTTATTGGTTTTGGTCGATTGTGCCTGTTCAGCTTACAACACATGAATAGAAGAATTGCAATGGTGCAATTATATTTGTCAAGGTAGTTCTATACCTATCATATGAACATATACAGTAATTTTGAAACACTACCGTGTTTGTTCGCAGTCTATTTTTATCGTATGTCATCGAACCGTTGAGGTGTGTATTGTTTACAAACAGAAGGGCTGAATTACCTGTCTAAAATCGACTCCGCCGTAGGTTTTGTTACCTTTATCGGAAATGACGATTATCCCATCTTAAACCCACCCGTTGGATTACATGTGTAGATTCTGCAAAATTGATTGAACATACCACAAAGTACACCAAAAAATAATCAGTTAATCTTGAAGAATTTTTTTTTTTAAAGAGAAGCTAAATCTTGAGAAATGACAGATTTACCCTGTGCAATATCTATCATCTTGTTATCAGATGCTAAACTCCGATACTTCAGATTGTGCTTGAAATAAAGGCTTTCCAGGCACAAATGTCTCCAAAAACACTGGTCAGTATCGGTCACTGTAGTTAGGGTCGCTCAATGGATTAACACAAAGTAAATTACATACTGAAATTAGAAGAAAAAAATAATTCTGATTAGTTGGACACGGAGATAATGTTGATTTTAAAATTATGGATTCCAACAAATTATAAATCTAATGTCATATAATTTTCTAAGATCACGAGATTAAGTAAATGATGATCATATTATTTCGACACGTCCAAGCCTATCCTTCAGAAATAGAAGAAGGTTACAATACATATAGGAAAACATAATCTTTATTATTGCCAAAA
Organism: Megalonaias nervosa; assembly: GCA_016617855.1. Classification (NCBI taxonomy): domain Eukaryota; kingdom Metazoa; phylum Mollusca; class Bivalvia; order Unionida; family Unionidae; genus Megalonaias; species Megalonaias nervosa. Next base: position 68,301 of record JAECUM010010399.1, on the reverse strand, counting down.
TTCTGATTGAAGTATTACCGATGACGTGCGCTTTAATAAAACCGCAATGCTTTGTGAGAATCACATAAGCAGCAACACTTAGCAAAAACAATTTTTCAATACTGAATAAAAAATTATCATAATTTAGATCGGTTACATTATTGCAAAATGAACCGATTCGGTAAATGCATCGAAAATTAAACATAAAATTGGATGAAAATAATAAACATATATACCCCACCCACTTAAATAAAAACAACAACAACAACGACAAAAATACCAGCAACAAAACAACAACCATTCTAAATTTAAAATGCAAATGCCAGTGGTCGCAATATAATGCACATGATTTGCTGTTTCAGTTTGAGATCAGTCCCTATATGTTTCAGGATATTTGACGTTTCTGGTCTATTAAAATTACTGACTATCGGATATTTGTTTAAATGACAACAACAATATATCCCATAATGGTTAATTTAAAGAATTTCTTCTAATAACATTTAACTAATATAAAATGATACTGTATATAGAATACATAAATTGCTATTTCAAATTCATTCATATCTTTCATCCTTTATTTGCAGACTTATTTATAATCTGTACCAATTTACAGGGCAATTGGCGGAATGAATGGCCAACAACGTGGATGTGTGTTATGCATTTTGATTTACACATTAGCTATCTGTATTTTTTAACTAGATGAGAGAAACTGATGTGAGGTGACTACCCTAATTAAAATATAAACGAATTGCACTTGGGCTATGAGGAAACATTTGAAGAAGGAAAAATGTAGTCATATAACCGTTAAAAACACGTTATCAATAAATCGGAGCGGGGTACGGGCGTGGAATATTAAAATAAGACTTTTTCGCAGGCTTAACACATGTATCTACGATGTCTGGGTGGAACAGTTGATGCCAGTTATAAACACAAAAGCGAATATCTCATAAATAAATATGTCGATAGCATTTTCTTACCTTTTTGAATGTAGATAAGCTACATAAATGCGACTTTTTACCTGTTTATTTACAGTTGTAGTACTTACCTTACCAGGGTAACAATTGCCACAGTGCATCAGTTTATAGGTTGTACCTAAAAACTCAGATCAGTAAAAGTCCTTTTCTAATCGTGATAATGACTTACGGTTTCTGAAACCTATCCAGATACACTAATATCATGTATCTCCATGACCTTGAAATATCACTGCTCTGGGATTTATATTTCGTTATTGCAAGTTTTTGAGTTCACGCAAGTATGTACATAGAAAGAAACGCACGCACACTATCAGAGGTTATGTAAGGATTACGGTCATTTAAAAATCCAGGAATCATTAAATTACTTTCAATACACAAGATACAACTTACACATCACCCCAGAACGAATTTTCTCCTTGGAAAAATACTCTAGAGTAATTTTTCTCTTGGGGAAAAAATTACTCCATAAGATAATAAGGGGGTAACTCTACTGTGAAAATCAGTCCTGGTTTCTTGGCAATTTTGTGATCCTAAGCTAGACATGCCAGCCATGGCTTTCTTGTTGTTATATGACGCTGATGTTAACTGAAGTGGATAACGAAAATATACCATATGTTTACATTTTACACAATATTTTTTATGGATTATTTGCTTCTGAAATTTCATGAAATCTTGATCAAGTTTAACATAACTTGTAAGTAGTCCAAATTTTTTGAGATACACAGAACATTTGCAATGAGTATGAATAGCAATGCACATAATTTAATGTCGCTTATTTTGAGTCAAGGAAGAAAAAAATGTGTGTATTTTTTTTTTTTTTATAAAAAATTCACCTTCTCTTTTGTAAAGACAAATTGAAAATATGAAAGAAAATTAATGTATTGTCAATTAAATCCCAAATATTATGAACTTTTGAGAGAGTGACGTATGTAAGGTGAAGTTGTTTGCATTTAAAACATGCACAGTGGAGAGAATGTTGGCATACCTCTATGCTACTTTGATATAATGTGGCTGACTTTTCTTTGGATATTGTACTTTTGGAAATTGTAAATGATCTTAGCACACTGCTAACTAAAATGTCTGCTCCCTTGTGCTCCAAAAATCAGCCTGAATTTGTCTAAAGTACACTATCCTTAGCAGCTATTAAAATAGGGTAAGTGAATTTTGCCAGACTAGACAATACCAGCTTCTGAAAGTGCAATTAATGAATTACCAAATATATAAAATGTAAAAAAAGTTACCGGCTCTTTCTTTTTTTACAATTTACCTCTGAAGTTCAGGAAGTGAAAATGACCAAGTGGAGCTAGCACTTTTTTGAAAGATGCACATCTGGAGTAAGGCCAAGCTGTATACTCTATAACCCATATTACACCCATCAATCATACACCAAGATAAAGGGAATTAAAGGTTCTTTGAACAGTACCTAAGATATACAAGGTCATTTTTAAATAGCCAGTATAACTTTTTCTTTAAAATTCTAACCTATGCAAAATACGAAACTGTAGAGCGCCACCAAATCTTCTATCATAAGTCCAAAGTCTAAAACGTTCCAAGTGAATTCCAGTGGTGTTGCGAATGAACTCCATTCTTGAGTGTCAACAGTCTACAATGTGTTGATATTCTGTCAGTACTGATGTATCACAATGATATAATCCAGAATGTCTTTAAAGGAACTCCCAATAATCCCCAAATAGTGATTTAGTCCGCAATGTCAATGAGGACTCTGTAATTCCAAAGAATAATTTAAATAAAGAAATACTTTCAAATTGTAACTGACCAGAACTCAAAGACTGATTTCACTGCAGATGTTAAGATAAGAATGAATAATTCTGATATAAACAAGAATAATTTTAAAAAAAACCTGACACAATAAGAGGACTAAGACGAAAGTCGAAAGTTCATTACCAAAACATTCTAAATTGCAAACAAGGTCAGGTCTTGTACCTAATTTTTAGTAAGGAACAAACATCTGGTAGACAACGAATTTTTGAACTCAGATCCGCATAAACATGTTTACGCATATTTCAATTTTTGTTTTAAATAATGCAGTCGATTTCAGATACATGTCACTGTGGTATCAGCCAGCCGATATCAAAAGAAGAGTGGAAGATATTTAGTATCATACAAATATACTTATACATGAACATATACCTTCGTACATGCATCTTTTGTAGAGTATGCAGATGTTATATAAATATGAGATTAAATTTTATGTATTTAAATAAGTAATACGTAGAAGCCTCGGCAAATTCCAAGCTAAATTAAAGTTAGATGTTTAACTTTTATTTATAAATTTTGATCTAGCTCCGATTGCCATAAAAATTGCCATAATGAATGTTTATGGTCAATACATTTACGTTTGTCATACAATAAATCGTATTTCGACCTATTGTTTTTTTTTTTTTTTTTTTTTAAATGAGGTAACTAGTCATAAAGGTACATTTTCAAATCTGTACCAGATGACATTTTTTTCCCAGTTCCAGCCATTTGTTTTATTTCAGTATTAATTGGATATGCATTTTGTCTAAATAATTTGTACTAATTTTGCCCCTAAGTAAACCATTCGAAAGAAATATTATTCTATATTATTCTATATTTTTAAAAATATTTTTATATTATTACCCAAGTCGTATGACTGACCACGTGATCCTTAACAGAGTGACGTTTTTCTTTCTTCTCATTTTAGGAACATTTTGGTGTCGCTTAGAATTCCTTGTCAATCAGCATATTTATTGGTGAGATGAAATCCTGTCTTTACTGATGTGGTAGTATGCAAAGTACAGAGCTCGATAGGAAATATCTTGAGTCAGTTTGATGCTTTTAGCTATCACATCACTTTTTAAAGACTGGATATGTTGGATATTTCCCCTTCCTTAAACATGTGTGATTTTAATGAAATGCTTATATAAATACACTTAGATATTTATGCATTCTGCACGAAGGAAAATGAAAAATTTAAAACAAAAATCGCTTTAGATTTTGAAAATCCTACACCTTCACCCCCAGCTTGCCAAATGTTTGACTTTTAAGGGTCATATATACCAGGAACTGGTCCGCCCTCAAAAAAGATATTTGAGATGAATGCATTACTTTAGATTATTTGACGTAGTTTCTTATGAATTCCTAATTTATCTTAAATGTGATTATTTTTATTTACGCCATCAATTTTCAATTTTAGATACAGTTTTCTTTCAGTTAATTTGTAGTTGACAGATTTGAACGATTAAAAGTCTGAAACAAATGGCATGTTCATTGCAGCTATAAAACCAATAATATCAGTTGGCAATACGATGTAAAATTTATTGAATACAAACAAAATGGTTTATTTCAATAAAATAGGTAAATGGCTAATGATAGTTGCGATTGTAAATATAATGTGTGAATATAATGTACTAAACAGTTAGAATACCATTATCCATATATTATATGAATATAGTGTAATAAATAGTTAAGGACACCACTTTTCCATGAATAGAAAATATATTTTTATGAGCTAAGGTAATGGTGACATATTATCTTTCCAACTTAATAGGTTTTCAAAAGGATTTAATTCAAGAGTAGAAACACGTCTCAAGAATTGTGCTCATTTACGTCCAAAAATTTGTCACCTTTATACATGTTCTAGCAATTTTGACTGCGTATTAAGTGCTCATTAAATACAGGAAATTCAATGTCCTCTCAGATCCCAAGTTGATATCGATATGCTTTTCACCCATTACTTTTGACCTAAACATTCCTGTTAGTATTGTCGTCTGCTACCTGTGAATTCTCGTCAGAGATACGGTAAAGGTAGTTTTCTGCGCCTGTTTTCTCACCAAGCAAAGATAACAATCTGTAATAGATTTTTTTCCTATTTCGTAAACAAACCATACAAAGGTTATACTTGAATATTAATTCATTTTAGTAATATAAACAGGGAACACAATTACAGTGATATACCTCCGCTTGAATAGTAATTCATTTTAGTAAGATAAACAATCACAGAATACAATACACAGTGATATACCTCCGCTCGTCTGTCTCGCCAATTATCTGTTATGCTACCGTGGCTTCGTCGAGTATTTGACACATTACCTTGCATTACTTGATCTGTACGTCACGCTTTATTTATTTATTTATTTTACAAAGATTGTGCAATTTTTTAAATTAAAGATATGAAAATGTACAGATGTAGTTAATTTTGAATTTGTTTGCTAGTTATTGTGAATAAATGCAGTCACAGTGAAACGATTGAAAGCTGATTGAATATTGAAGTCAGCAATGGGGTGTATACATTTGTGTTGGTCGTTTTGTATCTGTAACAGAGGAGTAGAATGCATGCTGATGGATTCTACGTGTACTCAACATAATAACGTTTCTTTTACTCGTTTGCGTACTTCTAACTGTAATTCACGTTTTCACATTTTAGTCATTTATTTCTAATTTCAAATAAGCAGCAACTCAGATTTATGAATAATTATGATACCTGTTGTTTTTTTTGTTTGAGATTCATTTTCAAACACAAATTATTAAAAGCATAGAAAATGAAGACAAAGGATTTGAATGTCTATTGATACGTAATAAAGTGACTTTTTAAAATTAATAATAAAAATGAGACAAAACCTCTATCACAACATGTAATTCCATCATCTAAATCAATCTTTCAGTGATAATACAATGCCAGATAAATAACCCCAGTGAATAGAACCTTAGTGATCCTCTGATTGCCGTTTGGTTTTAAGTGCCCAAGCAGTGTCTCGTGTCGTCATTTGCATATCTATGTGGAGCCAGACATAGGTTCAGAAAGAGTATACACAACACTCTCTGTGTATAATTTTAGTCCGAGGAAAAAAGATAGAAAACATAGGAATTATGAGGCACAGTCTCAATAGTTTTAACTAGATCCGTCCATGGTCTATCTCTTGCCCCATTAAAGGCCAAATATAGTGTTCTCGCCTTAAACTTATTTTTAATCTTGTTTACCTGAAAACATAAACTTCGTTTCTCTTATAAATTTCTATTGCAGTAGTTGGCGAACAATTTCGATTAAACGTATTACCCTCACTAAAGCATTACTCGTTTGAACTCAAAAGTGACCTGTCAGAGGAATTCGCTTAAGAATGACTTGAGTATATCGTAATTGGTTATTTATTGAACAGTTATTCTGTAGAAATTGTAGTGCTATACTAAGGATAGTTAGTAACAGGTTTAAAAATAAATAATAAAACTGATCTGAAAACAAAGCTTCTCTCTGTTTGTCTCCAATTTTTCTCATATCGTCTCAAAAGAAAAGTTGACAGTGAAGTTGTTGCTGTCATCAATGTCAAATATTTGAAAGGTTAGAAGGATTGATGATGATTTGATCAGCTTTATTACTTTGGAATTAAATTTTGAACGGGTAGTATAGTTGCCAAGCTATTAATGACACTGCCAAGTTGGACACAATGTGTAATCAATCAATTATTTTCTGCCTTTGTCTTTCCCCAGAAAGTTTCAGAAATGAAAATCAAAGCCCACTTTCAGTTTTTATCCTATGTTGTGACCAGAACAGCAGTTATTTGCACATAAAATACAATCATCAACTACTGCATAAGAATAATTAAAAAAATCAAAAAGAAAATCATCGATGGAAAAAACTCTACTTGCCTGAGTTCTTTCCCTCGTCCGAGTTCGACACTGCTGGCAGCATCCTCATATTTGTTGCTGTTCTTGTTGTAGTTAAGATCTCTGTTTATAGCATTGCTAGATTTTGGCGATTATTTGTTTCATAGTAGGGAGCAAGTGTTGGGAAGATATTTCTCAGGTCAATTTCTAGGATAAGACATAATAATGGATAGTATTCACTTGACTTAAGGTAGCATGGGTTAGTTTCATAAAATGGATCCTTCCTGATTTCGTAACATAAGGAATTCTCGGGATATTATAAGTGTTTAGTAATTTGAAACTGGAATAAATCTGCGTATTAGATATTTGGACCATATTTTGTAGCACGTGTCATGAAATCCCAGTTTGCGGCTTGCAATAGCGTACTGATAAATCATACGAATATGAAGCACGAAAAACCACGTGAGTGTGAAATTGGAGTCTTTTAAATGTGTGATAGTTACGCGATTAGATGAAAAGAAATATTTGTTGCATGCGCAAATTGTGTTATTATTTCATTGCAAATGTTAATAATTACATCACGGTTCTAAAGGTAATAGAGTTGTCAGTTTTGCACGCTAGAAAAGGACATGGTTTTCTGATCTTGATTTCAAATTGAATTTTGCTGATAAAGTCCCAATTTGTTTCTTTCCACCTATCAGTAAAGGAACGTAATAATATACTTATTAGCTAATACTGCGTTTTATGTGCAAAATATGTCTGTGCATGTTTGTACTCTATCATGAAAATGAATAAAACTGAGAAAGCCACCTTATATATTCGTTCGAACCCATTGTAGATTTTCTTGACTCATTATTTTTAAAACTTTATATTGCAAATCTTCTGACTACTTTATTATTATGTTTTAACCTTAACTAAGGGCCTAATTCTCACTAAGTTTTATAAACTACAACTAAGAGACATTGAACTAAGGCTTGGCCTACAGAGATGAGAGTTTAAATTAGGGAGTATTAAGAAATGTGTGTACTTTCATTGTGCAAGATTATGCACTGGAATGGATTTATCCATAAAAATATTGAACTTAGAATTAAGAATGAAGACAATAAGCAAGCCATAATTAGGTATCATGTGCGTTTGAAAACATATTTCTGAAAGGGAATTGGGCTCTATCAATGAAAATGCACACAGATGTACATCCAAGATGCGGAGGTGAGTTCAGATGAAAGAGACAAACTATTTCATATCAGAAGGGAGCACATTTTGTGTGTGTGTGTGTGTGTGTGTGGGGGCGTTTATTCATTATTTCTGCCTTTAAACATACAGTCTAAACCCTTTAATGGGGTTACTGACAGATGATATTAATAATGATACAACATAATGCATTAAAAAACCTAAAATCCTTTGATGAACTGCATAGGTTCAGTTTCTCCTGAGTTGTTATTCAGTGCACGTTATGTTAAAGTAATTATTGAGCACAAATGAATTTAAAGAAATGTTTGTTCGAACTTAAGTCCTATATGTTTGGTGCGCTGCTCAGACTTAGAAATTTCTACAGAAAATCTGCACCATTGTTTGTTTGTTTTCTTTGTCTCAGTGCAAGTAGTATGAAATTGTCTGTTTTGCCCTTGTTTGTTAACCCGTTATTTCACCCGTCCTTGCCTCTACCCATGACATATTTAGCCCCTAAGTGACTTGAGTGATCTTGGCATGGTGGTGGTGGGGGGGGGGGGAGAGAGAAGAGTCTCGTCCGGATGGAACTGCCCCCTAAAGGTTTCCCAAAATAAGCAAAATATAACCTTTCATACTACTCTGTAGTGATTGTAAAGTCAAATTCCTGCAGAAGGATGTACTTATTTAGGCAAGTCTATGGTAGCGATCAACACACACACACACACACACACACACACACACACACACACACACACACACACACACACACACACACACACACACACACTGTGAGCTAATGTGTTTTCGATCATTTCTTGGGCTTTTCATTTGACTTTCTCTGCATGTAAATCCAAGTAGTTCTTATTTGTGCTCATAATTGTCTGTGATTTTTCATTTCTGCCAGTACAGTTTCAAAATCAGTCGCACTTATTATTTTATCTTCAGTTGCCACCGATTACAGTTTACTAATCGTAGTCAGATTGCTTTGTGTGGCCGTAAATAATTCGGAATGGGTGCATATTCGGGAACGCAGTCGCATGGAATTTAATTTACTATCACCACCAGAGACAAGAGTTACTATCGACATAGTTTGACAGTAATACCGATTGGTGCACCTATAATGGAAGATGTTGTCGTGATTCCAGTCACACCAAGACCAACTTTTACTGCCTCAGCAATACCATTAATAGCATCTACGACCAAACACGCGCCTTTTTATTTCATGATCGGCGTGGTTCTGTTGGAGATTTCGCAACTTGCGTTCCGCTTCGATTATTTCTTCACGACGGTAAGACTGTGAGGTCCATCATATATATTGTCTTCTATCAATAATACAATCGCGTATTTTAATTGCACGACAGGCAGAACTTGTCTGGTTTCATCATCACTTGCAGGCGTAATACGGACGCGCATTTATAACCAGTTATTCTTTTCTACCGGTAGAATTACCATACAATTATCAAAAACATCTGGATCGGGAATACTTAAATCTGCTGCGATTGTTCGTTCTGGTGGTTTGGCACACCTTTCATACAAAAACACACGCCAGAATCTTTGACATCTAACGATCGTCTTTGTCCAATAACTGTCACGCGAACAAGTGCGTCCTTGTTGAATAACAAACGAGACCTTTCTCTTTTCTGTTGAGTTAATGTTGGTTTCAAATATTCGATGGTGAACGTAACTGGGTTTGCTACATTGGTGAATGCTACTTCACCATTGTAGAAAAAATCCTGGAGTGATTTTGCATATGGTGCTGCAGTCAACTATTCAGCGTTATACGTGCACGTGATTCAAGTTGGCCTCGAGTTGGCGTTGATACACCAGAGTGGTTCCAGCTAACGATTTCTCTTTGACCCATAACATTATTAAACATCAGTGTGTACTAGGATTTGGTAACGCCGTTTTGACACAGATTTTATTACGTATATAATAATGGTAAAATCTAATCTTAAACAGAAACACCAAGACGGTTAAGTCGCCGTTTGGATAAATGTGTAATCCTTCGAACTGAATTTCATCTCCAACAATTATTGATGCTGAAAATGCAACTGTGCAAAATATCTGTTACATTACTGTCCAAATTGTAATCAGGATATAATATTCCAGGTCTAAAATAAAGATCAAGATACTTCCTGTCATTTATCAACATTTTCATTTTACACCACGTACTGTTATATACACTTATGATAAACATGTATGAGCCAGATTCGCGCACTTTTAAGATGTGACGTTTAGGCATATCAAAATCATTGTTAATGGAATGAAAAAAAAAAAAAAAAAAAAATCGGCCACTTCATATGGCACTGGGGATAGTGTATTCTACTCCGTTTTTGACTAATATTCCTTGAATTTCGCTCCATGAAGTTACCACGTGTGGTGGTGCGGGCACGTGAGCAATTTGTTCTTGCTGATATTGGCTTCTTGCAATATTAGCTGTATCAACATAGTCTTTGATAAACGCCCCGACAATGATATCTTGAATGTCCAAATTTGACGTTTTCAGTTTGCCAGTTTGATCTTCAAAAATTGTAAGCTCACCTTGATCGACATAAAAAAACAGCACTACTAGTAAACTCATACAAATCCGCTTTGGTGGCAAATCGGCATCTATATCAGCTTCGTGCCGTCGGCAGAATAACGTCCGTAAATGTTAATAGACGTTGTATAATAGTACACGTACTTTAATGTGAAATTAAAAAGGTTTGCGGTGTTGGTGAGTGTTCTAGTGCACGCAACGTTTCGATGACAAGATGACTGTATTTGGGACCATCCAACCGTGTTTGCACTGTCATAGTCGAATGAAACAACGGTTGTTTCACACGCTAGGTTAAATAATTAACAACTTTCACTGGCGGTGCAAGTCCATACGAGTCAAAATACTAACTATGATGAGGTGCCACAACGTATACGACCCAGTGAGTGCCAGGGCCTGTTGTTGAATCCAGATTAACGAGGCCAGATTCACGTGTGCGTTGCATCATCGAAGCAAGTTCATCTCGCATAAAAACACCAAGAAAATGTTCGATCGATTTATCTATCGCGAGTAAATCAAGACTAATCAATTCACGGGTCAACGGTGCGATCTTTTGCGACTTGGTAATCAAAAACCTTTGCCCGAGAGTATTCGAATAATCATGCTTGGTAATCGAAGGCTTCTTCCTTTTTCATGCGGCCGCCAACCGACTCTTTCAAGCCATTCCTGAATCAGTTCCGACATCCCCTAACCCTGCAGCTTTTGCAACCCCTGGAAGCACTGCTGCCAACAATGCTGGAATCGCCGCAAGTAATATAAATATTCCACCAGTCTTTTGCATTTATTCGACCTCTGACCTGGATAATTTTAATGTTACTGAGGTTTTATTATGTTTTGCGGCATGAAGCTGTACGTGCTGTGTTTGTGTCCACCGCTCGGGGACATTTCCACCTATGTTTGCTCGAGCAAGGTTTAGTCTGACCTCACAATTGCTTTTGATTGCGTTTTGTATTTTTGCAAGTTTATTTTCAGTAAGACAGAATATCATTGTTCATATTCCTTGATCGACATTATTATTATTATTATTATTATTATTATTATTATTATTATTATTATTATTATTCAAATACATAACAAGTTTAATCATGAACTTCTATGAATTTTCGACAGTTGCATCGATCACTCTCATTTGGACACTAGCACCCTCCAGTAACAGTGTTTTGTCAGAAAGTATCACAGCATAACATCGATAACCACCACCACTTTCAAGAGAAGACATATCGTCAACGGACCGTCTGAACAACTCAAAGTGTTCCAGTGTTAAACAATACATGGGGTATAATGTGAGAAAGTCTTGTTGGGAAATTTGCAGACCGTGTACGACCACAGATTGTAATATGCATGTGAAATATTAGGAGTGGCTTCAGCATAGCTAAGCTGAATTTATTCAGAGGGTTCTTGATGGCCGTTTAACCGCAAAGAAACCTCCGTTACTCCTAAGTTGTCAAATAGCATTTTAATTTGTGCCTCTGAACTTGGTCATTATCTCGTGCTGTAAGTTGAAACAAACGCATGTCTTGTTGACAGGAATTGCTCATGAAAATCTTAATGAAGCACCAATGAGTTGTAATTGACGCTGTGCAAATTCAAAGTTAAAATTATGATTTAGGAAACGGTAAAATTTCTACATCTTGCAGCATTGCTGCCGGCATAATTTTGCATCTTTCACAAACATCATTGTTGGGCGAGTGTAATCATTCGCTGTGTCTGGTGAGTCCGAGAACTGTTGTGGCCACGTCAACATTGTTCAGAATGGATTTGATTTCTTTTCCATCGATAGGATAATGTGCACTGTTCAACAACGCAATAATTCCATTGTTAACAAATCCATCTTGGGTATTGACATTGTAATTGGCATTGTTCTCGCGTACCAGTTTTCCCTCAACTTCCAAAAATGTCTCACATGGAAGGAAAAACCTAGATGTGTCTTGTGCTTGCAATTCTATTTTTAATTGATTGGGCTCTCCAGCTGGATATGAGTAATAATGGAAATCTATCTTGCTGCGATCCATTAACGAAGGAGGCTCCCATGTCAAATGCTGGACCAAATACGTATTTGAACTGAGCCATTATACATTATTGATTTTCTTTAGTACCGTGCAAACCCACTCCCCAACTGCCAGATTTGCAATCGCCGTATCTGATATTCGCTGTTGGGCGGCCTTGTTAACAATTTTACTAACTGTAGACGGTATTGTCAATGATAATGTAATTGGAACTGCCTATTATGGTGCTCGTGGTACTAATCGCCGTATTCTGTCTCGAATTGATTGAAATGCTTGTGTGTTTTAATCGATCCACCGTCGCACTTTTATTAGTATCTTACAACTGGCATTGCACCTTGTTTAACAATGGGTGCAGCTTATGACGATAAAGCTGTGAGGGCTTTTGGAGCGCCTGTAAATAATCCACCAAAAACATCACCAAGCCCAGTTTCGTAATATGTTATTTACACAGGTTTTCTCGCGTTGATTACACGAATGGGTTTCACACGTCCACGATCGAATGTCATTGTTATTGCTATTATTATTAAATGTCAGGTCGATCTCTAATGTACAGTTGTTACGTTAATATTGCACTACGCAGATCAACCACGTGCCCGTCTTGATCTACAAGGTAATTTGGTTATGTCAGCCAATTATTATGGCATGGAAGATACACAGGTACTGCAGGCGTAATCGATGCTAAGTCATCTGGTATTAAGGTTGCAGAAAACCCAAACAGAATATAACCCTCAACAGCAAAGCCTATAGTTTCAGACTTGCTTTCAAATGACCATTGATGTCGTCATGGGTTAAATTAACATGGGTTGTTGAAGTAATTCTCGCAGTGTCAGGCGCGATATTGTATCCCATATGTAAAAATGGTCTATTATCGTGACTATTGCCAGACCAACCTTAGACTGATCATATGGATGTCCTGCAACATCAACCGCATACGTTTTAGATTCTATGGCAATGGTAGAATTGAGTGTGGGTTCATGGGCAGAAATTTTAGGTCTTTATCAGTCAACACAGAAATTCTTCGTCTAGTTTCGCCATTGATCGATTCTATGTCATACGCGCCAGAGGGAAGTTTGATAGTATGCCAGTTCGCACCAATGTCTGATAACAACAAAATGTGTTATTTGCAGACAGACCACCAAACGTTTGGGATCGAATATTAGGACAACTGTAATACACTTGCAGCGATGCTAGTGCGATCTCAAGTGTGCGCAATTCCCTAGCGGTCACAGGTGCGGAAAACGTTACACTGAATTCTGGTTTTGTGGATAAGATGGTAATCATCGAGGTCACGCTCTGGATGTATTTGCAACCACCTGTTGCATTGATGCATACATTTCACCTGGTACACGCACCGTCTCAATCGTTTCAGACTCATCGTCGGTGTTGTATCTATCATGAATATCTTCAGAAAGTTCATGCATCAGCAAACGACATGTGTCTCTGTCCAGAAGATCATTAGTTAGCAAACGCTGACAAATTGATGTAGCTTCATTGATGACTTTGGGTGCATTGTTGTCCGCATGAACTGATCCCAGAAATATTTCCAATCTATCCACAAGATCGTTAATGTCACACAATCCACCAAAGCCCTCTCCTTGTTTTGTGTGTATGTCTTGTTAACGGTCTATCCATTCTGATTGTTTTTCATTATAAGGGATTTGGGTGAAGACTGTTCTTCTTTTGTTGGTACTTTTGCATATTTGGTTAGTGTAGCATTTACTGGTTGATCTGATTATTTTTCTGTCTCAATTTTAAAATAAATACTGGTCGATCCGAATTTTCTTCTGTCGTAGTATCAATGGATAGTGGATACCCATGATATTCTTCTGTCGTGCTAGTTTTATAGGCTGGCTTAAATTATCCTGTTCTGTGCAGGAGATACATAAAATGTTGTATCGCTTGAACTGTTTCATCACCTTTTTTATTTAGCTTTCATCAAATCAAGTATATTGTTATAAAAATTAAATGCCTTGCCAGAGGCTTTTTAGCCCCAGTAAATTTCCTGTATACCCATTTGAGCCAAACCTTGTTTGTCTTTTGGTAGTTCTTCGATCACTAAATCTTTTCATTTGGAGGGTTATTTAAGACCTGCACGGAAAAGGTCTTTGTTGATCTATTGGCGACCTTCTTTAATTAAATTTTGTTTTGGTGTATGCATCAATAACCGGTATCTGGGTGGTGGTGAAGAAAAAGATTCTTCAGGTTCTCCGACGTCATCTCTTTTGCTTTGACTTCAGCCACCATCTCTGGCAAGTGTGTAATAATCTTTGCAGTTGCTTGTGCTGCTTTTTGATAGTACGTTTAGCTATTTTACGAACTGAACCAGATGAGGCTTCTGTTCCTGTAAGCACTGTCACTTGTTTCACTGTTGCTTTTGTGGCCTTTTTATTATCCTCGGCACGTTTGGCAATTTCTTTCGTGGGTTCAATCAACGGCGCAAATGTTTGTTAAAACCCATCTATGATATTCTCTCATGCAGTTTGTCGCGATTGTAACATATCTGTAACTTTTTTGCAACCTTCTATTAAAGTTTGAATCAATTCTTGCTATTCTTGAGGAGCTTTACGGCGTAGCTTCTTATACTTTTCCATGATATTACTGCAGACTATTTTTAAAATATAAGATTATTGTTTGTTGAATGTTCAGTTGGGGCATCCCAACCAGTTCGATATTTACCTCCGTGATTGGAAGTTCCAATCAAATCAATGGTGAGAAAACTATATGGGTTCGAGGTAATCAGCGGAAATGTGTCACGAAATTCATCTCACGTGAGGTCGGCGGCATAGCTAGTCCAATGAGTATTTCCAAGACTTTGCACGCCAATACCACGAAATATCACCAGTATGTTACAGTTGTCACCGGTTACTTTTGGTACATATCTTTGAGTCAAGTAGATGACGTCCGTAGTTTTGTGTCGGATATCTGTGCAGGATTGACTTGATTTTCAAGATTCCCATCGTCGCACACTACAGGACTGTTTTTATTGGTATCAAAAGCGTCAATGGTAGGCGCTTCTTCAGTGGTGGAAAATAAATCGATGGTAGACGAAAATTTAGTCTTGGTGTTGTTACCCACTTCTCAAGGATGCTTGAACATCTTTTAAAACCTCATAATATAGTTGATCATCAGCCGACGGTGCAGTCACGTACAGCCGATCCCATGTTAACCATCGTAAAACCATATTCAGTAACAGTTGTGTTTTTCTTCATCCAACAGGGTCAATGATCAGTGCACGAACTGAGTTTGGAAATAAGGTTCCATCACCATGCTAGGACGGCTTATATGTTATATTTGCGAAAAATTAATAACGGAAAAATCGTTGAATTTTCCTTTACGTGATGCCATTGAATAATACAATTCTTGTATGACACAATAATGTCTTCATATTATGCGCAATGTCAAGCGAAAGTACGTATGCGGTTGGTTCGATGTCCAAACACCTAGTGAGGTCCATCAGGCTGATTTGTTATCTCTTCCACACAGAAGATATTTTCAACAGGGTTACCATATAATAGATTTTGCTGCTCAAATACAATTTTTGCCTTCAAGCCGGCATTTGGCCGCGCTGATCAGTATAGAGTATTACACCATCTCGTAAATGACAGCCGGCATTTGGCCGCGCTGACCAGCATAGAGTAATACACCAACTCGTAAATGACAGCCGCTATAACATCGAATGATTTAAAATATTTTGCACTACCTGTATATTACCTCCATAGTTTCTGTAGTTTTGCATGTGATTCTCTTTTGATAGAACTCTTGACATTGCATCTGCCGCTCTTACTCTGCAGTCCTTGGAAATTTATCCTCCTTGCGTGTAAATGCCGTTGGTGCTTACATATGTTATATGCTGAAGGTTCTCTCTAATTAATCTGTTCTTAGAGGTCTTCGCTCTCGTTACAATCTTTGTTGTCTTTGTCGTGTCCGATGTCGTGACTGTTTTTATTGAATATTTCACGACTTCACTGCGTATTTTACTATCTTCAAGATCGTCAACGGTTAAACTCACTTGCTCACTCGGTTAAAGTTAGCAAATGAAAGTGATCTTGAACAATATCATGCAATGACTTTTCACGTATTTGTTGTATTCTTCGCCGAGTCTCCGACTTGCTTGTGTGACGGCTCTATGATCTTTAACTCAGTAACAGAATGAAGTAAAACCAAAACGTCTTGTAAAATCAATAAATCATTTATTTCCCTAGAATACAATTGAAAATTTTAAAGGAACTTACAGTATTGTGCATTAAATCCCAAATAATTCTAAAAGATGTAGAACAAGTCTAAAGTAGAGAGTTTTCCGAATCAATTTAAATATTGAATTTTCTGATGTACCAATAGCCTTGAAAGAAATGACGTGCCAATAGTCTCGCTGTATCAAAAGACATGATACAAAATATCTTTGAATGAATTTAAAATAATCCCACACTAGGGTTTTAGTCTAAAGGTTAATGAGCAGTTTGTAATTCCAATAAATAATATAGAATAAACAATTCCTCTCTGACTGTAACGAACACAACAAAAGCTCTCATAATAGATGTCACAAAGTCTGATATGAAGATAAGAATGAAGAATTGTTTACTTGATCTTTCCTTATATACAGACTGTCACGGGAATCATGACGCAACAAATTCTCTGGAAAATGTGTCATTTCCAATGGAAATTTCCACAAATTCCGTAAACAAGGTCAGGTTTGTTCACTTATGTTTTAACGAACAACCTGACTCAAATCAGGTAGACAATTGGTGCTTCCAATGTCCTGAACTCAAATCCAAGTTAAACACGTTTCTGTTTTATACACATGATCATTATCTTAATCTATAATTTACACTTATGGAAAAAAGTTAGTTATGTAATATATTGTGTACAAATGTCCCTTACAATCTACGACCATGGACAAAAGTAAAATACACAAGATCGATATGCATAACACTCCCTCCAAAACGACCCTAACATGTTTAATTTATCAAGAAGCTCTTCGTACATTTTTATATATATATATATATATATATATACATATATATATATATATATATATATATATATACTATATATATACATATATATATATATATATATATATATATATATATATATATATATACCACAGTTTTTGGCCTCTATAAAAACACCGATATGATGTATTCAAACCTAAACAGCAATTTTACCTTTCGAATCAGCGTTATTATACTATCTCTCAAAGAATATGCGTGTCAGGTAGGTAATAGACAACAACAGTCCATCAGCACTTTTGACTTTCATTTTCGTGTTCAATCTAAATTGACGTTTCTTCAATAAAAATATAATTTTCCACGAGCGTGATTCGAACGTGGAGTGTCTTGATATAGAGTGACAATGCCGACACTTAATAAGATAAAAGAATTCATATACAAACTTAAAGTGGTAGTTACAAAACCCATAACACTGTTACTGATGTAAGCAAGAATCCATATAGAATTGTCATCGCGCCTGCCTTTCAATGCAACGACTCTTTGTGTGTTAAGGTTCCGTGAATATACTCTCTCCGCTATAAGTATAGAGATCATAATACATGCGCACATGTGCATATATTGTCACGACTCGGTATGCCACATTTTTATCTCAAAATATTAAATTGGTGCTTTCAGAAAGAATAATTCGATTCATTTTCACAATAATGTTGGCTAAGTTTAGCCACTAGGCTTTTAATCCAAGAAATGTTTGATTCTTCTTTGAGAATCAAAGAATTTATTAGATGAATCTGTTCTCGACAGAAGCAGCACTGTTTATGCCAATCCAGCTTAAGGCAGTCTCCAGGACCTCACAGGCAATCATCAGACCCCTGCGGTCGCCCAGGGGATTTATTCGCGTGTGCTCGGGGTGGATAAAGTCATGGCGGGGGTGGGGTGGGGGTAGGTAGAAAATGTAGACCCTCATAGGTAATAGAAATCTAAACCTCTTCTTATCATACTACTGAAACAAATAATACAGGTTAAATACAATAGCATTATTAGTGTAGATGACTTGCGGTTATTTTGTACAGTTATGACTCTTGGAATGGGGCTGTAAAGTAAAATATTTTAAAACATGAGAAAGATGATTGCTACAACTGATTCTTTATTCATGCAAACAAAAACCTTATTTACCGAAGAAATGGAGGTCATTTCTTTTTGTGCATATTAACAGAATATAAGGCCGGTCTGACTAAGGAAAGCTTCTTAATTGCCCTTAAACTGGGTTGATGTGGGACATGAGTAACGAAAGGTACTGTCATTTCCTACTATTGAACTTGTTCCTTAGATCATCTTCTGTTTGTATAGTGAATATTCTTTGTGAATACTTTAATGTTTTGAAATATGTTTCTTTTATTATGCTGTCTTACTCGAAATGATGATCCTTTATCTTAGGAGCTCCTTGTATACACATACATCACATGCAATTAAACGGAAACACGTGTTCCTAATAAGGGAGTGCTATATTAAACAGGGACTCTTCGGAGCTTCCATATATGTTCAGAAGCAAGAAGATATCATAGATTCGTTGACCAATAGTGTTCTCTTCGCTACTTTAAACTGATCGCATGCTCTACTTAATGCAGTAGATGTATATGCGATTGTTTTGAAATAAAATTATAGGGCAAATACACGAATATTTGTCACTGAGAAGGCAATGTTGACTATATCTTCCAGTTTTATAAATCTATCGTGCCGCACGCAAATTCTTAATTCTTATCTTTTTGAACTAAGTCAACGATCCATTCTTCTTGCTTTAATGTATTAAAGGGATAGATCATTATTTATTTTATACCGCCTGTCATTATACCCCATTTTCTTCGACCTTTTTCAAACCAAATGTATTTATTCATTTTATTCTTCCTTTTTAATGTTTTGCTTCAATATGTAACTTAGTAACAACTATTCACATCAATAGATAAAAAATTTTGAAACTAATATAAGGAGAAATATGTTAAATCAGTTGACAGCAGACTGAAACCAAGCTGCCAAAGATTTTGTTCAAATGAATCCTACACATCTGCGTGGCACTGATTAAATATTTGATACAAATAAAGTCGTTATAATATTGTTTTGTAACAAACGGATCTGATGATAATACTAAATTTTGCACTATAAGCAATTTCTAGTGAAAACATTAGATTGGTAATCTGTAGTACTATTAGAATTATAAAGCCAGACTCCTTAATTTGGAAAATGTAATAAGAAAATGATACATATCAAGTAACTCCAGCAGTACGTGCATATGCGACGACACAAAAACAGGAAGGGGCAGATAATGTAGCCCTTAGCATTGTCTGTGTCTTTCCCATTTGCGTTTTTGTAATAATTTTGTCAGTTTTGATAAATTTGTAAGTAGATGCGAGGTTGTATAATCTACGATCTTTCTCTGCAGTAAATCGCGCATGACTGTAATTTTCAATGAAAATAGTGATTATAATAACAATTTGGATTATAGCTTTATTAACAATAAAAGCAATTCTAGCTTTACCACGTATAGTTGGAAATGTGTAATAAGGTTAATTTGAAACAGACACGAACATGATAGACTATTTAAAATTAAAGAAACAAAATAGAAGTCTACCTTTTAACAGAAGGGGAAAATTTACGTCTTGGAATGCCACGACGTAAATTTATATCCCTATGCATAACTTGTTTTTAACGACAATATGACATTGATTATTCTTGAGATTTATTTAAAAAAATGTTGCATGTATATACTTCCTGCACATGGAACAACAAGAAAAATATACAGCACGTGATCATATTTCTAGTGAGCGTAGTCGTACAGTACACTGAACGAAAAGGAAGTAAAGAATTACAAAACAATAAAAAATATAAACAATTAAAGCTAAAATAAGGCCTTTAGCCGTACCCATATGACAATGATTTGTTCCTAAAATGGAAAAAATAACGGCAAGGTATAGAAATTGCTGAAATTAATAATACTAAAGAAAACAACACTAGAAGAACAAAATGAAAATAAGGTTAATGTAGTTTACCAATGGTTACACTGAATTTTATAGTGAATTGCTAAAATTATATATATATATATATATATATATATATATATATATATATATATACACACACACACACACACATGCGCACACACACATAATTTTTCAAACGCTTAAAAACAAGTTTCTCGTCAACATTGAGAATCATTTTTAGTGAGTTACAAACATTTGAAGTCGTCATGGAAGAATGAATTGTTTAAAATTAAAATAGTAATTTACCTTGCAAGAGCGAGCATTTTCACAAGAATTTCACAGCTAATTCATCTTGTAACATATTTGCGATCTGGCAGTTTTTATTGGAGCAATGCTGCATTCTGAGATTTTGTGACGATCGTTAAAATCACTTTAGTCTGAATATCATAGTGCTGATGTCTGAAATTTAAAATGTGAAGATCACCTGACTAGTTATTTTGAGATCATTGTGTTCAACTTTAATCCATATATAAGTTTACAATAAAATGCTGAACAAAATACACCAATAAATTCGTTCCTCTGAAAGGAATAATTTTGAAAAGTATGCCCAACAACAATATTAAACAATATTAAAAAGTAGCTGTGTTATTCCTTTCGAAAGTCACTCCATCTCGTCCATTCTCAGAGGAATATCTTAATTTTATAACCTTTATCATACATGGTCATTTCATATATTCCTACCCCTCTTTCTCCAATATTCCTTAATCTAATCACATTTTCAAATTTCCAGCATATGTCCAGTGTTCCATTGTACATGTACATCCAACCGTGATCGGTTCCAGAGTATGTTTGTACTCATAATAACCATCAATACCACACAGTGCAGTTTTTCTCAGCGCCCGCACGAAGTATTTAATGGGTGTGCATCGTGAGTTTATACCGCCACCAATGCACGTCTTGCCTCTGTTACAATTGCATCTGGCTTCCATGAGAATTGCAGGAAGTCGATTAGGATCTCTATTCATGACTAGGTGAAAAGGACATGAGGTGTTTCTCAGATGATGATTTACGGGTAATTCAATCATGGCACCTGGGCTGCAATGTCGGGTTCCGTGGATAATCGTGCGTCTCACATCTTTAACAAACAGATCGGACAAACGAAAGTAACTGTCCATTGCTGGATTTATCATATAAAAACTCTCATGCACCATATTATCCATATCCTGATTTTTCTGTAGCTCCTGCAGCATTGATGGAGTCCGATCTTTACATACACCTGCATTTTTCGCCATAAATGTCGGAGACAATAATATTATTCCTAGAAATGTACCTGTTAACTGTATCCCCATCTAAAAAGAAGAATCATATTGTTATCTTATGGAAATGCCACAGCTGTACAAATTTGCATTCATGCTTTCGCTTATCACCTGAAGTCGATCTGCGACTGTTGCACACTCACTTGCAGTTAAATAAATTTTAAATACCTTAAATATGTAGTGTGTGGAACAATTTATACATGATTGGCATCTAAAATTACCATGAGCAAAGGTTTAAAACTATATATGGCAGACACTGAAATGTAGTTATCATCAGGAAATATTGTCTAGAAATTGTATCACAAAATCTGCACGAAAAACAAAATGCATACAGTGCATCAATAGATGAAAGACATGTCGACGATATATACTTATGTTTAAGAAAGAAGTCAATACTTACTTATTTTTAAGAAAGAAGTCAAATATATTTGCATCATATATTAGCACAGACAAAAATCTTGAAGTAGTAGGAACTGTACCAGCTTGTATGGGTAGCCGTGAAAAGAATAATCACCTCTGTTTAATACTTCCTTTGTTCATATATATATATATATATATATATATATATATATATATATATATATATATATATATATATATATATATATATATATATATATATATAAGAAAAGTCATGAAATACGTACATTTGAAATATTAGAACCTCAGACTGTAAATAAAGAAATTCTTGCTGTAATTCATAATATTGGACAAAAAAT
Organism: Megalonaias nervosa; assembly: GCA_016617855.1. Taxonomy (NCBI): domain Eukaryota; kingdom Metazoa; phylum Mollusca; class Bivalvia; order Unionida; family Unionidae; genus Megalonaias; species Megalonaias nervosa. The sequence continues at coordinate 46,097 of JAECUM010010399.1, read as the reverse complement.
ACTGCTTAAAATATGCTGGGTTACAAACGTCATGTAGGAATATGTGGAAACCATAGAATTTTGTATTTGTACATTGCAATCACCTCTTCGCAGTAAATTGCTTTTTTTTTCATTCCTCATATGATTGAAACCTATTGCCTGAAGTATGTGCCGTCTTGTCGACAGCACCTAAACTTACTGAATGAGACGAAGACTGTTATCCTTTCAGTGAAATAGCTGTTTTGTCCGTAATTAGTACTGGCCTTTCTATATATAGTCCCTAATACGCTTCATTAAGTCGACGTACAAATTTCCGTCGTTTCTTTTTTTATGTAGTACTTCAAAAGATGACTTTAACTTTCATTAAAACAAAAGAGCACTTGATAAAGAGATAAGTTGAATAGTTTTAAACCCCGAGGATTGGTGGATAGTTGTTGAATAAGATGCAAGATCTTATTGTGCAAATACCGCGTGAACAAATCTCGAGAGCTTTTACATTTCAATCCAAATGGTCGTCATTAGTAGCCATTTTACACTAACAGTACTTAGAACATGTTTGGTCGTGAAAATATGAGGAATACAACTAAAGACCACGCAGTTACTACCCTGACCTTGTTGCTTTAAATTTCGGTGTGCTTCACAATTTCTACAGCATGTGATAATCTTATATGCAAAAGCTGCCATTTTCCGTTGACGTATATATATGAATTCAGGTTCGTGAACTACTTATTAAATTAATTGATACTGTCTACGTCTACATTACATACCAATGTAATATTACATTCAGAACAGAGAGAGTGTTTGGCGCTTTAGTTCAAAACAGGTAATTGCTCTTGGCTAGTTGAGTTTGATAGATTATGGATTTAGGCAGACTACAAACCTTTATGAAGGAATGTTTGAGGGTGACTAATCTTCTCTATCTCACTCTTAGAACGCTAAAATACAAAATCGTTTCTACTTGCCACTTTAAGGAATGTGATGCGGCTTTCTATGAATGTGTGATATCCATATTTCATGCCTCAGTATAATATTGATTGAAATTGTGCACACAAAAAAAATAACCAAGACTTTATTAATTCAATATAGTATTTATTAAAATCGGACAAGATCATCCATGACTTTAATCATTTATATGTATTGATTGAAATTATACACGATGAAATATAGTATTGATTGAAATTGTATACGATGAAATATAGCACTGATTGAAATTTTACACGATGAAATATCTTATTGATTGAAATTGTACATGATGAAATATAGTATTGATTGAATTGATTGAAATTGTACATGATGAAATATAGTATTGATTGAAATTGTGCACGATGAAATATAGTATTGGTTGAAATTGTGCACGATGAAATATAGTATTGATTGAAATTGTACACGAAGAAATATAGTATTGACTGAAATTGTACACGATGAGATATACTATTGATTGAAATTGTACATGATGAAATATAGCATTGATTGAAATTGTACACGATGAATTATAGCATTGATTGAAATTGTACACGATGAAATATAGCATTGATTGAAATTGTACACGATGAAATATAGTAGTATTGATTGAAATTGTACACGATGAAATATAGTATTGATTGAAATTGTACACGATGAAATATAGTAGTATTGATTGAAATTGTACAAGAAAAACCAAGACTTTAATCATTAAAATAATACAGATTGAAATTGTACCAGATAAATTATGCTTCAGTGTGAAAGAGCAATTTTATATAATCCAACTAATTTTAAAAAAAGAAATTCAATTGATGAGTGGTTTTACCAGCGTTTATGTCGGATCACAAAACTAAGCCCAATTTACATGAAATTCTATGTAAGGTGAATATTGAAAAAGATGTGTGGAAGCCTAAATTGTGCTATGTACTAATCCATGTACATCTAGTGATCTGGGTCAGAGGAACGAATTATTTTGCAATAAAGAAGAAAGACATAGGGCGAGTCCTGTAACAGCGCATTGTTAAACGCTTTGTTTCTGCATGCTAGATATGAAACACATAAGTAGGTTTGTCATAGAGGAGCTTTTCAGAAGAGAAGAGATGGTCTAGATTATTTGTGATAGACTTTGAGTCAATACTTTAGTTATATACCTGTTCTGACGTATATTTCTTCCTTTAAAGGTGCACAAATACATTGTAAGCTTATATGTTCTGGAAGAATTATGAATAGACTTAAACGTAGACATCCTGTTACAGTAATAACTCATGTTTTACATTCCAAACAATATAAATATTCTATAGACAAAACTAAAAACAAAACAAAAAGAGACAAGAGAATAACAGCAACAACAAAAAATAACCATAAACTCTGTATTCATTCATGAATTCTTAACTTTGTCAGCAAAATACTTGATACAGCAAGGTGACTCTCCTGTTAAAACTTAAATCCAAGGATATGTTTGTGACCGAAACAATCGGGTGGCTGAAGGTTGCATTATACCCAAGATAAACTGATTTAATAAAAAAGAGATTGTTATTAATTATACTGTAATAATGTTCGCTATTAGACAAAGGCAATCTCGAAGCAGGATCTCCGAGCGATATACCGTCTCAGATACCCCAGCGTACGTCTTATTTTAGGTACACGTGACAAATCCCTTTTCCTTCCTGTTCATTTCAACCGCAACAACACTTTTCAACTCAAAATAAAAGGATGTCACTTCTGGAAGATTTTGAAACGGATGACCCAACCCTTCCATCCAATATAGCAGGAAAAAAATGTAAGTAACTGAGCTCTGTCTTGAATACGGTTTATATTTTAAAAGCCTTTGATGCACAAATTAAGTAACATTTTACCTTTTTGAAACGGTCGATAGTGCTGAATTATTTTTTTTTTCCTGCCAGTTAATATATTTTATCATTATAATTCAAACATGGCTGATAATTTGATAGTTCCTTTCTTTTACCGTGTAGGCATTGAAACAGACAATTTGTGAACGTCTGATTTTTAAAGAAAACGGATACTACATTAAATCTACTTGTCTGTATCAGTAATGTCTAGTTTCAAATACGATTGTATCTGAGTCATTCTACTTTCCTCGGATCGTGATTGTTATGAATAAGAGAAAATAATGAGTCCAGATAAAGGTTGTGTTCCGCTATAGAAATTGGGTGAAAACATGGAATCGAATCGAACGAGATATCTTCTCATACAGCCACAGGTAAACCACGTGAACATTTTATTTATAACACAAACATCATTGATGAGTATGTTTTATTCTGTAGATGTGCGCTTTGTAGAGAGGATTTTGGGATTGGTATGTGGAAGCAAGGCAGTGGGCGCAGCAACCCGCGGACTTACGATTGATCCTCAGCATTGGGGTGACGACTTCAGAGTTATCAGACTTGCATGATAATATTTATTATCCATTAATACTTTCACTTCATATTATCACGCACCCTCCTGTCCCTACAGGGATAGCACTTTCCGTTCTATCTACACTATTATCCCCTTATCTTTGTCTCACACACACACACACACACACACACACACACACACACACACACACACACACACACACACACACACACACACACACACACACACACACACATATATACTGAACTTCATCGTGGTGTGTGTGTGTGTGTGTGTGTGTGTGTGAGAGAGAGAGAGAGAGAGAGAGAGAGAGAGAGAGAGAGAGAGAGAGTATTACATGTGCAAGTATAAGGAAGCGAGATCTGCATTTTCAGTATGAAATTATGGAATTATTGGTTTGATACCTTTACAGATATGGTGTTCGGGATTTGGGTGCTAATGTTGCTCATGGTCATTGTTATGGAGATTCTTGTGTCGGACAATTTATGAGTGAATGCGACATAATGAATTAATGTAACTACAGAACAACGTAAAATATTCATTGCAATGACATGTCTAGTTCCTATAAACATTTTTAAAAGGATTATATCGTTAAAAGGAAACCCGAAATCTTATGTGTTAAGATAGCTATGTGTTAATGCTCAAGAATCGTAGTTTCATTGAGGAAGGAAATTGTTTTTTTAAATTATATCTTGTTAAAAAGAATAAAGAACAATAGAACGTCTACGGAAGGGAATAGTTTGGTCATGCAAAATCACGTTTATATCCGAATACACAGCAGGTGTTTGTTGACATTCAGATGGCAGGTGGTGTTTCTAAATTTGTCGATCTGTAATACTTGATTGATATTCAAATGTAAGTCCTTTCATTCATGGATGTTAATTTATTTTTCATTATAAGTATATGTTGTTTTTAATTGGAAAAATAAACAACCGGAAAGCATATATTTATAGCAAATTTTATTAAAGTTAAACTGTTTTCAATAAATCACTAAAAATAGGATAAATTAAAAACTTAAAAAGCCGCAGCATCAAAAAGAGAGAGAGAGAGAAAAAAAAAATAGAAATAGTCCGTCCTTTTCCCTCACCAATATAGCAAGCAGATTTCCAGAAAAAGGCCAGAAACATCGCTAGATATAAAAAGTGCCGAAATGAACAATACCAAAACCAAAAACAACGGAATAAACAAGATGGTAATCTGTGTGGTTTAAAAATGTTGAAATATGAGGTGTATTTCTGATTAGTGTCTTAGTGAGTATTATAAATGGACAAACATATCACACCTTTATATATGTACTATTCAAAACCGGGTGAAAACTAAAGTCAGCAACGAGAATTGTTTAAATTTAAGTGGAACACGTTTTTATGAACGCAATTTTTATTTAAATAAAATTTGTTTCTGAAACGTTTTAAAAATCTTTCACCCAGCATTTCTTCACTGCAAATTGTAAACTTCTGTGATAAATAATAACGTAGTAGAATTCTGAAAATGTAATATTATGCATGTCCCATATTAATAGTTTTCAATATGTTAGAATTAAAGCCATCAGTCCTATGACTAGCTGTCTGCAATTTGAAATCGTGATATTTAATTTCGGTATGGAAAGATAAACCTTACACGAAAGAATGAAGAAATTATATAATGACGATGAAGACTAGAATGTACAACAATGTGCTAGCCTTTAGTATTTTGAAATGTGCATTAAAACGTAATAATGCAAGTCAGTTTAGTAAACCTCTGAGACGGAAAAATACAAGAATTTGCATAATTGGCAGTAACTTTAATAATTAGGGGGTATTTATAAATAATTTAGTTTCAAAATCATTAATCATCCCCACCCCCCACCCAGCCAGGAAGAATAAACCAGCAAACGTTTAAGTCATGTGCAATTTGAATATATTCATAAAGTTACCCTTGTTTATACTCGCAGGACACGTCCATATCATAGTTACGTTACTGCATACACTATATACCGACTGGATCTCTGAATTGGTCATTAAATCAGTAATGGTTCCTCAGAAACTTTATATACCAAATGGATCTCTGAATTGGTCATTAAATTAGTTGTTGTTGTTGTTGGGCTTAACGCTATTTTTTAGCACACGATAGGCTATACATGGCGGCCAGTATTAATGGTGGAGGAAGAAACCGGGAAATCCGCGGAAAGTACCACCGACGCACGAGAAGCTACTGGCAAGCTTTCTCACATATCTACATTCGCCGAATCTTAGACTCGAACCCACGCAGGCAGAGGTGAGATGTCAGTGATCCGTGACGGAGAGCGCTTTAGACCACTCGGCCACTCAGGGCCCCTCATTAAATTAGTAATGGTTCCTCAGATCGGCATCTCGTTATTCCTACCAGTAATCAAATGTTTGTATAAAGTCATTAAAGTCATGACAATGGTTGATGATACTGGATTAATTACTTATAAGTCATTCATTTCACTACATTGGTTATTATGAAATGTAATGAAGACGCTGGATTAATTACATATAAGTCATTCATGTTACTACATTGGTTATTATGAAATGTAGTGAAGACACTGGATTTAATTACATATAAGTTATTCATGTCACAACATTGGCTATCATAAAATGTAGTGAAGACGCTGGATTAATTACATATAGTTATTCATGTCACAACATTGGCTATCATAAAATATAGTGAAGACGCTGGATTAATTACATATAAGTCATTCATGTTACAACATTGGCTATTATGAAATGTAGTGAAGACACTGGATTAATTACATATAAGTCATTCATGTTACTACATTGGCTATCATGAAATGTAATGAAGACATTGGATTAATTACATATAAGTCATTCATGCTACAACATTGGTTATTATGAAATGTAATGAAGACATTGGATTAATTGCGTATATGAGCCATGTTTGAGCCTTTTTATATAGTTACTTGTGCGTTGTTAAAATAAAATAGCCCATGGAATATGGAAACAGCTCTATCATAAATCCCAAATTACAATGACTGAAAACTCGATTACCAATGAACTTCTAAATGTTCATGAAAAAAAATATCTCCCTTAAAATTCTTCTTCTCATGCCAATTGTTATTAAAGGACCGTATGAAAGAAATGTTTAATTTTTGATAGATGCATCATGTTCCAAACATCCGTCTTCGAGTATTATTTCTAACTAAGAACCGTATTTTGTACATTCTGTACCCACCAAAATATATTTGTGTTGCAGACCATGGGTGGATCTGGTGACTGATCTGGTTGTATCCGTTAATTTACTTCATAGGATGTGGCTTTGAAAATCACTTCTTTGGCCCGCGCCCTTGAGAAATGTCCTATGCCGCTGTAGTCAGTAAATCTGACAATGATATACACGTTATGTTTAGCACTGTAGTACTAATGTCTCAACCCCAATCCCCCGGTAAATCCAAGGCCTATCATTTCGTGTCTTGATTAACACCATTCAAACTCAATCGAACATTTATATGTATCAATGTAAATAATTTCTGCAACATTACGTCAATTAAAAAAATGAACGAACGAATTTTATATGTTTTGTCCTATGTTTTCTTACAGACGTAGCATTTTTCTTTGTATGGATAAATCAATACCTTCGGATCTTGCTTTCTGTCGGAGGGGGAATATGATCTAATGAATTTTCTGATGAGATATTTTTATTTATATATGACAAAAGTAAATGTCACTCGAACTACATAATGACGAATAATGGAATACAACTTTAATTTACCAACCTAAATTTAGAGGGTTGGATTTTTGCCTGTTTATGTTAGGTATTCATCATGTTGTTGGTTTGTAGCTTTATAGACATTCTTCTTCGTGTTGTTGATTTTTAGCTTTATAGCCATTCTTCTTCGTGTTGTTGGTTTTTAGCTTTATAGCCATTCTTCTTTGTGTCGTTGGTTGGTAGTTTTATAGCCATTCTTATCCATGTTATTGGTTGGTAGATTTAAGGCTAATTTTACAAAATGTTTACATTACTCTTTCGAAGTTTTGCTTTTATTTCTGTAAGCCATTTTGTATCGTTTACTATCAGATCGAATGTGAAACTGCTTCTCTGTACATAATTAGTGCAATTAGATTTTGCATATTAGGGGATAGTATCATTTAATGCTTCCACGAATTAGTTTCACAACTTAGCAAAAATGGTTTTGATCAAACATGCTCATACATATTGCAACGCAACAAGTATAATTCAATGTATTGTTTTTGAAAGATGTCGATATTGGTTTTTTTTTTTTTATTGGTGTATAAACAACAGATATAAGACACTAAGAAAAAGTGTTCTCTATTTTTTTTCGAGTTGTTTCCAATAGCAACCCTAGATTTGTGTTTGTTTCAGAGAACGAACGGCACACACAATCGACAAGATTGTAAACGTTTTGCATTGTGGGGTTCTCACATTATTTCTGTCTCTTACATTTTCATTAGTCCACTGTGCGATCTTTTCCTTGACATGAATAGAAACATTTAGGCTGCAAAACATAGTTTGGGACAGGCGAAAACATCACACTAATTCTGCAGTACAATAAATGTACGGTAATTTAGGACCTTCTTATGTACACGAAATTCATCCTTTTGCTTCCAAATGTATGACCACATCAATTTATAGTTTCACGTCATTTAGCAATAAAAGTTCCTTACACTGATTGGTGTGACTACCAAAGTCTTAGATCAAAGAACAAAACTATATATAACCATAAATGTCATGACGTCATTGTAATGAACGATGTGTTCATTGTCATATTTTGCAACCAATTGTGAGAAAGTAATATTAGGAAGTTAACAATCTGCATGTCTAAGTATATTCCATTACTATAATGGCAAGCCTAATTAAGACGTTTGATTATTCATATTTAACTGCCATTTTTTCGATTGGCTTTTAAAATACTTGTATGTCTTTTGCAGATATAATCCTGAATGTTAGCTAAAGTATAAATATTTTTTAAATAGTCGATAATAACAGCTCAATATAACTGTATGCATGTGCACCGACTTCAAACAAATATTCCTTTACATGACTTAAAATGAACATATACGTCATACATACATTATTTTTAGCAAGGAAATCCAGTGAATATATAAGACAAGTAAATATTCTCAAATACTCCGTGATATAAACAATATTACTTGTACCGTGATCTGTACAGCTTAATAGCTGAGACAAACACTTCATTATTGGTAAAAATAACGAGAAAACGATCTTGAAAACTATAGTTGATTTAATGAGCCATTAGCAGTTTCAGTATGCGAAGGTAAATAATTTTTGCAGTAACTAGACTATGGACGTGTCTTTACGTAGAAAGGAGGGTAAAGGTTACAACAAAAATAACTTGCAGATGATGAGGGACTAAACCTTTTGTTTATGTTTTATTACAAGGGTAGAATGTCAAGGTCATATGACTCATGGGCAATTACTCAAGTAGAACTTTACGAGTCATACTGACAGCTAAGTAATTATAACATCATCTAATGAGTGTTGATTATGAAAATGTGGTCATGTCTCAAGTTCAGAGATTTAATGAACTGAATTGCATGTTTAATTTTTAAGATCGATTGGAATGTATTTGTGTTTGTGAATATTGGATCTTAAATTCGAACTTTTCGCACCGATTATATGTATATTGATTCCAAAGTTTTCTGCTAACATTTCTCTCAATTCCAATCGAATGAATTTACATGGAAATAGTTCCATTCTTGCTATGCGATTGAAACATATGTAAACATATTAAATCTTTTAAGTTTAAATGATATTTGAGTATAATGGGCTTTCAAGGTTGAATTCGATACATCAAAAAGTATCGACGCGCGAACGTAAATGTCAACACCTATCAAAAAGTTTAGTGTTCATTAAGTCTCGGAGCGAGATTGGGATAATATATCCCGTATAAATATTCCACCTTTTTATTTTGGAACAAAGTCGCAACATTTTATTACCGTGAAAAATATTCGCTACAGAGTGTGTAATAATGTATTGGTTTGTCTTAAGATTACAAAATGAAAAAAACAACAAAACAATACAGATAATTTCAGTTATTATATTAGGTATTTTTTTAATAGGGTCAGTTATCTATAAGATAAATCAAAATACTTAACTTAATTAAAATTGTCATCTGTTTTGGAAATTGTGAAATCCACAGCAATTACAGCTAGAAAGTCATGGCAATATGTGTTCTTTAGTTTTAATATCATATCCAAATATGAAGTTGCAGATAAAGTAAAATTTATTACAATTATTATTGTCATTTGCTCGGAAATAAAATGAAGCGGGATTGAAGGGATTTAATCTCGAGATTTGTGAATAAAATATCACTACAGTATTTAATCATTTTCTGCAATTATTCACCATATCTTTGTGGAGTTAAAAATCGTTTGCAATGAACCTTCTTGAACTGAAATCTTTATTACTACTCATGTCGTCTTTTGTTTTATCCCAAGGCACATTGATTATCTTTCGAAGTGAGATTAAAATAGCAAAGGACGGAAACTTTGGACGCCTGCAAAAGTGCGCCAGGCCCTAACGAATGAAACGGACAGCATTAATTAAGAACAAATTAACCGTTTAATTTAATGATTAAGCGGGATCGTAGCCTCGTATATATCTTTGTTGCACTCAGTAAAATTATGCATTGGGAATACGGCAACACATGCTTCTAACAATATATTCTTTTTATAACAGGTAGGAATGAAACAAATAATATCGAATACGTAGAGAGAATGGTAACTGGCATACATGACGGTGTCTATTTATTTCATGCAGGAGGTTTGTATTCTCGAAAGAACAAGCACGATCGTGAATATAAAAACCGAATTCCTTAGAGCCGCTGCTTGTGCCATCACATTCGGCTCCTAATGGTTTAAGTTTTTATCGATACAAATGTGGTACTTGAATTGTAATTTGCGTACTAATCTCCTTGCAATACTCATGTGTCTTCTATTTTTGTTTCATATATTTATACAGGACGTACCCTATTAATTGTATTTCCTATCTTTGTGTAAGTTCCATATATATTTCATGAGAAAATATCCAGAAAACATTTTCTGAAGATAATATTCCATTAATTTCACCGTGTAGCTCCATGCATTTTATTTAATATTTGAAAGAAATACGGAAACTTATAACTGTTCAATAATTAAATAATTTCAAAATTTATTCGAAAATTAATTTTACTTATACATGTTATGTTCATAATATGCGTGAGTGGTGACATTTCTTGCGCATAATACTATCTGGTTAATTTTAGTATATCAGGCTTACTAAGTGATTGATGATTAAAAAAATAGCTCATATACATGTGCGTGTGTGTGTGTGTCTTCAGTCTTTGTATACTTGTATACATTTTTGTTATTGCTGTCCTGAAAGTCTACTAAAGATGCTAACACATACAATACAGGCAGCTGATGATTGAGTATTACACAGGCACTTAATATATTACTTTTGTCTTTGCGGGCGGTGGAACTAATGCAGTTCTGGATATATTAGCCATTTTTCGTATGATAAAATCTTAATATACAAACCGGAAGAAAAATCATACAGTGACATCATAAATTTCAAATGATAATCCATTAAAGCTAAGGAATGTTTACTTTTACTTTACATCAAAGAATTTTACAATCAGAAACATTACAAATGTAGTCCATACGACAGAAAAAATTCTTTGTATTTATAATATGCGTTCGTATGTTGCGTTATATACATTTGTTTTTTATATGTGAACATTGGGGCATTAAAATGTCAACTATTTATAACGTAGTTGTTGTTGTTGCTGTTTTGTGAGTTTAATGACATTTTTCAGCACGCGATAGGCTATACATTGAATCCAATATAATTGGTGAAGGGAGAAACCCGGAAAACCTTGTAGGATCTCGGTACCTTCATTTATAATGTAAACTATGATTTATTTTCATATTTATGTCAATAATATAGTTGCAAAATGTATGATGTCGAACAAAAATATCAAATACAACTGTACTTTTATTGGATAATAATTGTATCAGATAAGGGGAAATCTTTAAATTAACACCAATTTAAAGTTTTAGATTGATTCAGCTATACCTAAGTCATTTTTATGCATAATTTGGCAGCTGTGACTGAAAGCGCGTATGTGAGAAAGTGAAACAAGGAGATTAAAGCTTAGTTTCTTGTGAAGCTAAACTAGCTTCTTTCAACGGATATACACGATTTAACACAATCTGATTTTTAAAAAATAAACACTCTGCATGCTTTGTCCCTTTTTTGTTGCATAATGTCCATTTATCCTGGAAATTCTTTACATTTGCAAGTGTGCAACTATTGTGTCCAACTGAAGGAGGTCAAATAACGAAGTCATTGATGCAGTAAGAGGGCCATTTCAAGGTCAGCTTGACAATTGTTTCAACACAATTTGCTGGAAGTTATTCACCTTTCTGATTGTAGTCTGCTACATGTAAATATGTAATGTGGTAGAGAGTAAATACTTATAGCATTGTATCGATCACGACGATTCTTACCAAAACGTATTGTCTTATGTTCCTGCATGTCGTTTTGAATATTTTAGTAGTGATGCGCCGGGCTAGCATTTAGACAATTTAAGTTCGAGCCCCAACCCGTCGGTGCATATTTGTTCCTGTTACATTAGATCGGCGTTACTTCATGACCACGCAGTGTCGATAGCGTTTCACTCTGACTTGAAAAGAGTTGTTGTGTCTGAGAGAACACATACAAAAACAGACGTAGAGGAATGCGACATGGGTACCTGAATAGGACGTCAGCTGGGATATAGTGAAGTGCTGTAGCGCCCAGTGATAATAATTCTAGCCTTTATATGTCAGTGGACACTTTTCCTGTTAAAGTGTAATCAGTAATAAACTGCTTCATTGTCACCGAATCAGTCTATTTTAGGTATGATACAACAGTTATCGACTCTATATGATCTGCCACAAACAAGTAGCAGCATTTAAATATGAAGAGGAGAGAATCCTTGGAGAATCAAGTATTTTGATGGCAAGAGAAACAATTCTTTGACCAACACAGAGTCTATGATCACAAACATTACTGACCTTTTATTTGTCCATAAAACCTTTACAATGCATAATATGCATAACGTCACAGCTTAATGTGAAAGGATGTCTTCTTGTAAGTGTAGTCTGCTTAAAACATTGGTAAAGTTACGGTGCATTTTTATTACCCATAACGGAAGGAATTTATACATGAGATCGGTTAGATAACTATAGTACTGAATTCAAAGTCTATCACAAATAATGAGGACCGGCTTTTCTCTTCTGGGTTGAAGTTCATTGTTTGCAATAATCTGTTATATATTTCCTTCGAAGATATTAAAATACGTATTCATTTAGATAACACTGTTTGGTACAAGAATGTAATTTATCCTCGTTATTTTGGGTATCTAACTTAATTAAAAATGATTGAATGTAATAACCGTATATGTTAGATTTCTTTGTTTTATGTTACATCACATTTTGCTTGAAAGTGATGCATGTTCATGATTAAATTACATGTAATAGATCAAAACATTTGGTTAATGTGAAAATTATTTTTGCAAAATAATTAATAACTTGTCTTTTTATTTCATTTGTGAAATATTTATTTGACCTCGTTTGCCATAATTGAGAAAAATCTAACAGGAAATTTCAAAAATGCAGTGCAAAAGAATGTCATATTTGTTCACATATTCCTAAAATTAATTAGTTGACTGGATCGTATTTTTAATTTTGACAGCCATTGTCTTGAGTACTTTCAGTGGTGATGAAAAAATAGGATGAATCAAATGAGCAGTTAGACTTCTTTTATTTTCTCGTTCTTTCGAGAACTTTTCAAGCTGATGTGTTTATGTTACAGCATATATTCGTATCGTTAAACGTGTTATTCATAAAAAATTAAAAGATTGACCTATATACGTTCTAACAAGGTTTTGCTAACACTTTACGGCTGCTTACAAACTTCTGATACTTTTCCTGCACCTCAAGTGTACATAGTGGACCCTTTATTGTCACTGATATGGTATTGCTAAACAACAACATTCTCAGCATTTTTGGTCAACTGTGTTGATTATTATAACCTAATTGTAATGATAATAGAAAATATTCTTCATTAAGGCAGGAATAGGTGATAAAAGAAGCAATTGTTAATTTGCCATCTGACGACCCAAGGATTCGAAATTAACAAAGGTTCTTATACTTACGACATAATGTCGATTGATTCAGTCGGTTTTGGGAACAAAACATGTCCGAATGAGGGATTGATAACTTTCCAGGAAGAAGAAATGTAACTAGTTGGGTGGTGGGGTGGCGAGTTTCTAAACTACTTATCGAATCCAATTCAGTAATGTCTCTTATTGCTAATGTTTTAAGAAACACACACACACACAAAATGTGTGTGATTGGAACATTAAATATTAGACTCGAAACGATTGATCGTTAAATCATGATTCTAGTCATTTTCAAAGTCTAAGTGATTTTTATTTCAATTATAATATATTTGGAATTTTAATTACATGAGATAATCAGGAAGATAGATAAACTAGTAATGGTTGGAAAAGGAGAAGTGTTATTCTGCGTGGAAATGTATCATAATTTAATCCTTAGCTTTAGCTACATTTATAAAAAAAATTACCGGTATTTAAATCTGATTGATCACTATTTGACATGGAGGTCTGAAGATTGTTAATATTACAGATTTTATGAAACTCTGCAGGTAGCATAGAATGGATGTCTTTATCGTGTATCGATTTTAAGGAAATATTTGCTTTTGGATCTCATAATAAATAACAGTTTGGTTAAAATATGTTACCAATACATATTTGAAAATGTACTAGAAGCATGGCAAAAATTACAAAGAACTTGAATATTGATACAATAGAAAATATGTTGAGGCCATTTTTGGCAAGGTATAATTTAAACACGTTAAGTTCACAAACGTTTCTGTATAAACGATTGTCATGGCCTCGGTAATATTATCGATATTGTCGCATAGGATGGTCCTTCTATTATTACAAAGATTTAAACCATATGTATGGATTGAGAAGAACATTTTCGACTCAGTGCCAGTAATAATGACAATTCCTCACAATTGAAAAGATTTAACTGAAAGTGAAAAAGTGACAATTAAAGAATAAAGAGAACATTTTTGGAATAAGTTATGACATCAAATTATCATGCATTTTGATGAATTGAGAAGGGACGCAGAATTTTAAATTATTATTATTATTTTTACTATTATTATCATTCGTATTATTATTAACAATAAAAAGGTAATAAAAGAACACGAGACGGCACGAAAAATGGACGAGAGTTATTATTAAATTTCCGATAAAACGTCTCATCTTGTTTCTATACTTACTAAGACTGATGATATGAAATGAAGGGATCTTTGCTTTAAAATATTGCATTAACTTTTGTGAACAAATTCATTTTTACACAAAGCTAGAATACTAGATAATGATAATGCAGCCTTTGAGATTTAAAGAAAGGAGCCAATGGTACATTTATTATGGTTTAAGTTAGAACATTTTTTGAAGGATAATGTTAATATTAATAAGAATTTTGACAAAACTATACTATTCGCAACTAATTTATAAATGATATTTACATTCTAACTACTATAACAAAACATTCTGCGTACAGGTGACCAGTTTTGAAATGATCATAACTTTTGAAGTTCTATATCAGACTTTTAGTAAGTTTCCTAAAGTTAAGAAATGTATTTCACAAGTTAAAGCAGTTGAGTAAAACATTTGTGTACAAATGATCAGACATGTATACATATTTTGACAAGTTCATGTTATTCATCAAAAGTTTCACATGTTTTGTACAAAGAAAATAACGAATAGTGTGTACGATTTTCTTTAAGGTATTTTCTGTGCTTCATTTTGCTGATTGTATATAGAAGTTACATACACATAAACATACAATATGCTTTCCTGTATCTGGTTATGCATTTGTTTTCTTCAGTTTGTATGTACCATTTTTATGTAAAATGTTTGTAGAATTATGTCTTCTTATGGCCATTTTTGCACCGTGTGGTGAAGGGGAGGTAATTCAACGATCAAACTGATCAGTCTTCTGAAATTTATAAACCTTTAGAAATAGGGAAATATACTTTAGGAATTTTTGTGTTAGATATTTACTAATGGTCATATCGAGCAATACAATTCCAGCGGAATGCATTGAAGTGATCGTTCTTGTGAATTGCTCAAATATTATTTATAAGGTTAATTTTCTGTTGCCAATCGGATGCATGAACATTCATCTTTATGCATTAGCGAAACTAATATAAAAGTTATTGTTTTGTATGAATCACATACCGATAGAGCAAGTGATGTGTGGTACTAATACATTAGTACCATTGGAAAATAACAACTTGAGCATGTTTGACTTAAGATCCGTACAGCTAACCGCGAACACTTTATTTCAAAACCAAAGCTTCTGTGCGAGATTTGTAAGTATAATAGACCGCATGTGAATTAAAGAGCTGAAATATTTATTGCTATAATGGAGATTCCCATGGATTTAAGTTGAACAGAAAGTGACTTTTATAATTTTGCAAGACAAGGTTAATTTATCTTGGCGTGTTATTCTTTAGAGAAATAACAAAATCCAAGCAAAATAATGGCTATAAAACTCTAATAATAGAATCGAACTGAATACAAATTAATTTTCTTTGTACACACATTATATGGTGGATTCTCATTGTTATACATACGCGAAACATACAAAGGTTTTGAAAAAAAGTAACTAATAAGAGAAACAAAATAATAGTGTCCTTAAATCGACGTAATTCAAGCTAGCGTTTCTTCTATATGTTGCATGCATTGTATTTAATATGCTTTTAAACACATTGAGTTCTAAGACGTCTGTAAATTGCTCTCCAATTCGAAGAGGTAAAGGTTCAAGTTTAAATTTTCTGAAACAATCTTTCCTTTGCCTTCATTTTAAGAGAATTCATTTTATTTACTAGCTTCTTATTAATTTGCTATTTGCTATAATTGTTCATCCTTAAAGCGATTGTTTGACTCCCATTTGCTACTGCATTTCTTACCAGGTTTGATAATGTGAAGGCCCATGCAAAGTCTTAAGGTAGTATGGAAGTTAAAATCATAGCCATTAATAATTCGATGTAGGAGGATAAGTAGCATGGTCAATA
The DNA here is from genome assembly GCA_016617855.1 of Megalonaias nervosa. Lineage (NCBI taxonomy): Eukaryota > Metazoa > Mollusca > Bivalvia > Unionida > Unionidae > Megalonaias > Megalonaias nervosa. Next base: position 29,639 of record JAECUM010010399.1, on the reverse strand, counting down.
GTGTGTTTACTATTAAGAAATTCCTCCCAAGGAAATTGTTAGGTTTCTACTGTAAACGTATCATAGTCCACACGAGGGTATGGCAAAATCTTATGACTAAAAGTTTGTTTAATCCAAAATTCCACTTCAGCAAAGGCAGAAGTGCTATTTTATGCTGAGAATACTGACTCAAGTGGAATAACACAACTTTTCCTAATATTTATCCACTTTGCAATTAATATCGTGTCTTATTAAGAGTATGTTGTATCCGTAACTGTGTTGTTAAATGATACTGTTAAATAATTTAATGTTATTGAATCTATAAGTTGTAACATACATCATCCAGATGATGGTCATTTATATCACCGTCCATAATGATATTTGGATTTTCATTTAAAACCTTTGTAATGCTTTTGTTTGAATTATTCCAAATGATCATGCGGAAGTCGGAAAATAACACATATCAGAAGCTATCTATGTATATAAAAATTCTATCCATATCATGACAAGATCATTTACTACAAAGTCATATTCTTGAAAATTAGATCGTTTGAGACGTATATCATAACATCACCACCGTAATTAGTTATGTCTATTTGTTTTGGATCACATGATCTGGTAATTGCTAGTCGTTCAGGTGAATACGTGTTTCCAACTCGTGCATAGGATAAAGAACAAGATAACACATTATTTTATGTTAACTTTTTTCTGCGTAATCTTTCCTTTGTCAGATTTCGGCAATATTTTTCGATACTACACAGCTTCATACTGCTCGAAACGTGTATTAGGACTTACTTTGTAAAATACTATGTACACTCGTGTATTTAAATTGGTATCGTGTATTAGGACTTACTTTGTAAAATACTATGTACACTCGTGTATTTAAATTGGTATCGTGTATTAGGACTTACTTTGTAAAATACTATGTACACTCGTGTCGTACACATTTTTGGCTGATTAGATTTGTTTGTGAATGAACTTAACAAGCTGTTTCGTCTATTTGAAAGCAAAGATCATAAAGTTAACGGTGTGGATGAGTTCACTGAGTCACAAAGGAAACTTTGAAACAAGCAAACGAATGAATGTGATATTCAACAACAAACATGAGAGATGCAATAATTGAAAATACCGTTCTGATCATTTAAACAGCTATTTATGAGACATATTCGTAACTTTCGCAAATAGAATGGTTCAGAATAAGGCCAGTGCTCTCTAGGGTCTACAAAAATAACATAGAAAAGCATATTGAGGCCAAGGGCTATCGCATATCTATCAGAGACGTACCATTTTACAAATCAGCCAAAACACGAGAAAATAGAAACGCATTTGAAGGTCTCGGTAGGAAACTTAGAGCCTCAGAGCAAAGAAGCCAAGACGAAGGAAAATTAATATTTACGCTGGCTAAACGGACTTTTCATACAATAGCTGCTTTGCAATTTTCCCCGTTTAACTATTTTGATACAATGGTAGCGACGGAAAGACATAGAATGTTTGATTCAAGTCATAGCCGGGGTCCCTCTAACAGCGAGCATGCAAGTGACAGGGCATAAAAATAAATGTCGTCTTTAGCTGGTAATAAGAATGGCAATAAATATACTTACTTATGCATCTCCTCTAAATGTACCTTCTTAGTTAGTTCTGCAAATCCGAATGACATGACCCATGTCATGGAAAACCTGATACCCACCGTAAATGATCTGCAATTTCGACTACATTTCCAACTGAAATCACATTCTCCTTACTGCACTGAATTGATCCAATAAATCCAGTCCATCCTAAACAGAAAAGAGGAATTTAGTTTTGTCAACAGAAAAACAAAATCCATCCATTTCAGTTCAACTGGACAAGTTTTTTCTATGCGCATTCATTCAAAATATGACTCTAAATTTTAAGTAGACCAAAACGAGAATTTCTTTAAAATTAATGTCGAGCGCACGAAAAAGTTCAAAGGTCGCTGGGCGGTGCTATGTGAGCATTAGTATTGTTACTGTGTATTGACGATTCTACCGTTGTTTATTTATTTTGAAATACAGCGTAAATTCAGTTAGCTTTTGGTAGCGTATTCCTTTATTATTAAGCCTTAGGTAGGAAAACAAAATGAGTATATAATAACAAAGTTACTGCATTTGTGGGGGAAAATATGAACTCGTTTTCTCGGACTAAAGCTGCACTCCCTAGGTGGTACAGTATTATTCAAAACAAACTCGTTCACATTTTCCCATATAAATCCAGTAACCCATACATATGATAGTGGATCTTCCATTATTTGCAACTGATTTTGAATACTATGAATATCAAGACGACAAGCCGCGAAAATGTTGTTATTATTACGATAATTATTTTTCATAGCATTCTGTCTCTATCTTTCTCTCTCAGAAATGAACATGAATGTATCAGACGAATATACAAAATGAAAAACTCATTCAATCTTTTCTGAGTAGATATAAAGATAGATATATTCTCAAGTAATGACATAACTGAAAAAATGTCTAATGCATATGTTTTGAAACAATATACAAAAGTGATGTAATAATGATCACGGTATTGTATATAATTTTATATTTTGTTTAGTCACAACTTCTGTTACTCTCTGTCTGTCTGTCCGTACTAACACAATGGAATAATTAACTCGTGTCAAGCTTGATGTTAAAGTATTATATATAGTTTTATATTGTATATAATCTCTCTCTCTCTCTCTCTCTCTCTCTCTCTCTCTCTCTCTCTCTCTCACACACACACACACACACACTCTCTCTCTCTCTCTCTCTCTCTCACACACACACACACACTCTCTCTCTCTCTCTCTCTCTCTCTCTCTCTCTCTCTCTCTCTCTCACACACACACACACACACACACACACACACACCGATAAAGCATAAAACAAAACAAGAAAACAAAACAGGAATAATGAATGATACAAGAGTTCTTGCCTTTGTGGTTTCAGGAAGTCTTGTAAACATCTGAATCAGTCTGTGCAAAATGTTCTGTAATTTTCTTATAAATCTGCATTAAACGTTCCAAATGTTCTAGCTCCTTTTCTGATTGAACTTCCTCTATCTCGCCAGTACCTGTATTTCTGATTTTTATCATTAGGTGATATTAACAATTTCAGATATCCTTACGGCCATCAATCGTCCAGACGAAATGGATATCCCTCATACCTTTTGTGTGCATCAAGATCGCGCTCAAAACCATAACGCATTGATGTTTAACTTACTTACAAAATAATTTTGTTTAGATTTTTCGACAGCTATTATTTCGTACAATCGATATTTGCATTTTATCAAAGAAACAGAAAATTCGATGTAATTTATGGGCACTTTATAAAAAGTCAGACATTTCCTTTTGGAATACTATTATAGTCTATCTAACTTTCACATTCATGTAAACATTTTTAAAGCTTGTTAGAAGACTTTATTTCGTTTATTACTGGATTGAGTGGGTTTTTTTGGTCCCATTTTTTGCTTGATCATATCTTGTGGATCTTTTATTAAACCCTTTTGATAGGATATGACTGACACTATCATGCTTTCAGCAAACAAATAGTTTGGCTTTGTTTCCATTTCTTGTGTGAGATACTAAGGTTACTTTTGACGGTGATTGTCTTGCCATTTTCTGTATTTCTGATTTTATCCTTGGGTGATATTAACAATTTCAGATATCCTCTAATATTTTCGTTAAAGTCATAAAAATGTCTGATGTTCAATGATTTTATCGCTGAGTCATATTATAAAGTTGGGATATTCTAGGATTTTTTCTTCAAATCATATTATGAATTACCACATAGTCGATACATTTTGCCTATAATGTGTGCAGTTTCATATTTTTGATATTATAGCATGTGAACATATCACTTTATGTGATTGTGATTAGTCCAAATAAGGCCATGAAATTATTGTGCAGTATTCTTTTTACTGATTGGTTGCGATCGTGGGAAAACTTTTTTAACCCCGTCTTCTGAAATGTTTTGTTTTCAATGAATATTTTGGAGGCCATTTTTCAATTCGACCCGCAAAAAGAAATTGAGGAACATTATCTAGGCTGTCTGAATATATGGACAATTTATCCCCACAGGGGTTTGTAATGTCATGTATAACAATATCATCATAGGAAAAATGGCATAAAACTCCAAGACGAGAACAACAACGAGAAGTAAAACTAAGGGTATTGCTCAGTTCATAGCGGTTGTGTAGAGTGGGGTTGGGGGGGGGGGGCGGGGGCGGTAAACCTGTAGTACAGAATCCACCCTATATACAATAGTGCATTAAATGTTAACTTACGGAAGTAAATAAACTCACCTCTATTCATAGAAGAATGTGGACATAAACCGGTCTACAAATTCATCGTGAAGCTACATTATTTAGTTCTGATATCCTCATATTTTGTCGTTAAAATTGTACTTATTTCGGATATCTCATCCTTAAAGAATAAATAAATAAATATATATATATATATATATATATATATATATATATATATATATATATATATATATATATATATATATATATATATATATATATATATATGCATTTTAAACATCTTCAAATTATATCGTTAAATTATATTTTAAGATTTTGATATTCGATATTTAAATCACATTGACTTTATCATTAAATTATATGTAAATATTCATAAATTTTAATAAACCATTAGATTCTATATTGACCTTAAATCTGAAAACGAAATGACCTTTCCATATATTCTTTAACAGCTACCAATTAAAAAATAATAAAAGCCAATTTCTTTATATTATTTGTATTCAAAACTAAAAGCATTTGTTTTAATGAGAACCCTATACCAGTCATATCGTCTTACCATGCCATAAGTTCATCCCTCCTCTTTTCTTTTCCTTAAAAAAAAATAATTATTCCCTTCTTCCTTTTAAAATTATTATCTTCAAAAATAAACACTTAATTAAATAAGCTCTGTTAATTTAATAAAAATTAAAGTATTTTTCATTCCTTTCTCGCTTTCCCTTCATTTCCCTCCTCCCTCCATTTTAGATAAAAAGATTAAGGAAAGAGATTACGCTTATTGAAGATGAAAAATAAAAATAGCAAATATACCCATCCTTTATTTTTTTTTTGTAAACGTGAAGAATTCAATCTGTTTAAGAAAGCCCACAACTCCAACCCAAAAAATTAAGACTTGGCAAATGGTGTTTGTTTAGATTAACTACGGTAAATACCTCCAATGATCTCCAAGCACAGTACATACTTTAAATTTGTTTGCTGATAAGGTGTTGACAGTCGCGATAAACCATCTTTAGGACTGTTACCGACTTATTCCCCGCGTCCAATTAAAAGCACTTCCTTATGCATATCCGCTGACTGCAATGACTTGTGTATGGGGGTAAATTTTCTATAGCCGCTAAGTTCAAGGCGGAACTCCAATATGTAGGTCAAATGCAAAATGTCTCGTGAGCTGACAAAATGAATGTTCAAGTTCAATAAGACATTCCTTTCCACTATGTTCCACTCTAATACCAACACCAAAGTCAACCAACAGTGCACAAACTTCCCTATTGCATGTTTGTTCACTCTTGGTATTGGTCGATTGTACCTGTTCAGCTTACAACACATGCAGGGAAGATTAAAAATATTGCAATGGTGCAATTATACTTATTTCAAGGTACGGCCATGCCTATCACATAGACGCATACGGTAATTTTAAAACACTACCGCGTGTGTTCGCAGTCTATTTATATCGTATGTCATTGAACCGCTGAGGTCTGAATTGTTTAAACATTTTAGAAGGGCTGAGTTATCTGTCTAAATCTGCTTTGTTGTAGGAAGTAGTTGTTTTACCTTTAGATGGGAAATGACAATTATCCGATCTTAAATCCACCTATTGAATTAAATATATACATGCTTCAGGATTATTTTGACATCCTACTAAGTACACCAAGAAGCCATTAGTTAATATCGTGTGGAAAGAACCTGTTATGAATATACAATCTATGAACATGCGCGTCTCAGATAGTTGACGAACATTTATTTTTAAATTATCAGTAATAAATTGCTTTTCATTTAACAGCTTTTCATTTAAATATTTTATTTACGTCTGACTCTTTCGAATCGGGAAATCAGCAAAGCAGTGTATTTGGTTTCGTGGCGGAAGTTTTGAAAAGAGAAGCTAAATCTGGAGAAATGACAGGTTTCCGACAATAGATCAACATGAATGTAATTTTGAATTTATTAGGTCTTCCTACTTACAAGTAAGTAAAACTCCCACTGCGGATTTAAAAATAAGCTTGCAATATAGTTACGTACAAGGTGCACTTACAATCAATTTTTTTTTATAATTCCGGCAAGGGAAAACATCAGGTTAACTTGGACAATATCTACCATGCTGTTCTCACATGCTAAACTCAAAATATTTCAGATTTAGCTTGAAATAAAGGTCAGAGAGTTGGCGACTTAAATATTTTAATCCTTTCCAGCGCACGAATTTCTCAACAAATAGTTCACACCAAATATATATAGACAACCACCAAAGTTAAAATATATGTAAAGGTGTTACCACACCTAGTATCTTTGCGAAAAGTGAAATACCATGAAATTATCTCTTATGTAATCCAGGGCTAAAGCTATCTTCAGAATGGTTGCAGTCAGTATTGTTGACAATTCTTAAAATGTCACCATTTCATTCATAATGACCCCACATTTTTGAGCCGAAATGTGACTACCTGAATCGCTTTTATGTATCAGGAATTTTATTGGTTTTCTCAATGGATATGAAGTCATAACACCATCCCATTCCTACAACGAACGTGAAATTATAAAAATACACGGATATGACATTGTGCTATTCACTATAATAGAGAGTATGTAATGAATGATCCCATATATTAGATTCATTTCCCGTCTGCCGAAATACCGGCACGGAACATTAACTCCAAGCAGACACATGTTGAAGCATGGACGGCTGAGTAAATTTTTTGATTAAACTGATCCAGAAGAGATGATCACGCTTGCATGTTCTGCGACTGGATTCATTGTATTGTTATACAGAATTCACTCCCTGACTGATGGTATGGAATTAGAGGATGCATAGTGATTTCTGTATGTTCCTTCCATGCAGAGCCATCCAATACAAACATTTATTTCTATAAGCCAAATGAATACTGTGGCCCAAGCATATTCGAGGCAATTTTATAACAAAAAAACCACGAAACAAAACAAAACAAAAAAACCCCAACAACCAAAACTGATACGTGTATTTTTATTTAAACCCCATGCGTTATAAATAAACTACAGTAAATCGAACAATGTGTACATATAAACTTTTAGAAGTGTGTACAAGAGATAGGGTTAGGTGGAAGGACAGTTGTACGAGTCAAATTGCATCAGTTTCTTTAATGTTTGTAAATAACCGTATTATTTTTAGAGATACTAAGTTACTTGTGCTTAAAAGTTAAGCCATTGTACATCTGACTGAACTTTGTATATTTTACCTTCTTATCGAATAAACAAAATAAGATAGTAAGTAGATACTTGTGGAAGATAACTCTTTTCTTGGTTGTTTGCTTACCCAAATTCATTGTCATCCTGTTATTAAACATTTGATGTGTTTCATAAGACACTGTATTTTAGAGCAAACTTTACTGCCTAAACTTTGCCAACACTTGACCTATAAATTTCCTACCTATTACATGTAACAGCTTTTTGACCTCAAGGTGTCGCGACTGCATGTGGGTGATCCTGTAAAGATTGTCCATTAGATGCACATGTGGAGCTGGTACCACATGACAAAATCCATGTAGCCCTTATTTTTGATGAACTTACAGATAATTTATATTGTTGCTACTGCATCTGTGTTATGCACTTTATAATGATCTAAATTTACACCAGTGTTATATATATGCTGCGAATCACATTTTTACCAATAATATCATTGTTTTTTCGCTTGGTACGCATCTTTAAATTCTGCAGCATATGTAAGTTATATCCGTGTTTTATGTAGAATAGATTTCAGGAAATTAATTAGAAATAATAACATTTTGCAATATTTCTATATATCACATCGTTGATACATAAGTTAATAATATTACATTAAATATTATTTTTACTTTCAATTTTGTAGTGCACGTTCTGATCTATTCCCGATTGTCATATGAAGCAAACGTGAGGTCAAACTTTCATATTATTCACGAGTCAACATATGTTTAAAAACATTATATAGTTCAGACTATACCATATCTATCTCTCCACACACACATACACACATACACACACACACACACACAATTAATATATATATATATATATATATATATATATATATATATATATATATATATATATATATATATATATATATATATATACATACACCTTGATTTCACTTTTTCAACTGCTAAAGGACGTTTAAAGAAGATATATACGCGGAGCAACCCTTGCTGTTCCACATGTAAATTCAAAATTGCAAGCACAGTATCCCAGCCAAGATTTTTTTACCACCGACTACAGGTTTGGATCAAAGTTAGTTTGTAGAGGATTAGATTTCCAAATCGTGTATCCATCTATCTCTCAATATCATTTATTCTATGCAACTTCCAACTGAAAAGATGACTCAAACACCATCCTCAACAAACACAAACTCAGATTCTATATTCTTTTCGGGAAAATTGACTCTAAGATCTTGTTTGCCTTCTTAAATCCGAATTTCTCCAGGTAAAAATTTTATTCTTGTCTTTCACTTACCTCCTCCATAAAGCAAGTAAATTTCTGACACTTATTCTTGAGAATTTAGGTCTGTCAAATAGTGATCAACCATGGCACGAACAAAACAACGGCCCATAAGTCCACAAGAGAAACAATGGATTTGTAGAAAGTTTCCAGAAGCCTAGCTGGAGAGCATATGGAAGACATAAATAAACGATAAAATAGAAAATATAAAACTTCAAAACTACAAGACTACAACTCAACTGAAAAAACGTGCTGCACGTGCAAGATGGCATACTGCAAAGAGGTCACAGATTTGGAAAAAATACTTCAAAACAAGAAGAATTGAAACAGCAGAAGGCTGGTTCCTAGAATGCGCTTATAATGAGGGCACCCAAGAAATAGACCTAACAGGGATTCCTTTGGAAAGAAGACCTTCAATTGTAACAACAATGACAGCTCCTAACAGGGTAAATAAAGACTTCACCAAATTAACTGACGGGCTAAACAGAAAGGGAATAACAGGATATATTTTAAGACCATTGGGAAACCAGCCGATAATCCCTTACTGAGAAATGGATATTGGAGGGGAAACAGCAGTTATAAGAGAACCAGAACCAGCAGAAAGGAAAATAAAAAATAAAAATAAAAAAGACGGGAGAACTACACTTATCAGACCTGCCGCTGGAAATACCCCTGCAGGCAACAATAGAATATTTTGAAAAGAAATTCCAACTAAGAGCCACAAGCGCTAGAATGGACACATATCCCTATAGTCCAATTAAAACGGCATAAGGATTATGGAAATCGAGAAAGCAGAACTGTAAAATATGAAACCAGTCTTCCTCATGCACGGGTTTCCAGTAAAATCATGGTACAAGGGATGTATACACCATCGGAAATGAAGGATTTGCGGAAAGACAAGACACATAAAGAAAAAATGCACAACGACTTTAGAGAAAGAAAAACAAACTTTTGTTACAGAAATGACAATCTTTCCCTTTCAAAAGGAAAAAAAAAAAGAGGAAGAACAGAAGCAACTGAAACAGCTAACGAACCCAACAAAGGAAAAAGTACAACAACAGCAACAGTAACAATAAAAGCAAAAACAAAAACAGGCTCCAAAAGCTTAAGGACAGTCATTAGAACAAAATGGGAAACAAAAACAACATCACCATACTCAAGGAAAAGAAGAACAACAAGAAGCTAAACAAATTAAAGACGGTCATGACCTACAACAACAACAACAACAGAGAGAAAAAAGGGAGACGGAACCTGAAGACGAAAGAAAAACAAGATAAACTTAGGGAGAAAAAGGGGTGGGGGCACCTAACTGGTCTTAAAAGATCAAACAGGGAATAGCCCCTTCCCTCCCCAAAGTAAATTTCTAAGTGGTGACGCGAGTATGGAATATTATAGTTTTGGGCCAGATGTCTCAGCAGCTGCAGAACCCATTATTTGCTACTTTGCCATCATTATGTCTCTTACACAATTTCGTACAAATTATTTACGGCCCATAGTCTATAGTTACCAAGAATGCTTTGATCATGAGTAATGCAAGCTCTGGCCTTCAAGTAGTACAACCTCTTTGAGAAGTATTATCTGAACAGTTTTAATAATTATCAGCATCAGTGTGGTTAGTTAATATCGTTTATCTTGAGAAAGGGAAGGAAAAATAACGAAATCATTTTGGCGCATTATTTTCCTCGCCTTTTCTTGATTTGTACGGAGATATTGATACCCAATGGCTGGTACTTCCTCAGTGTAATAAAGCAAGCAGGAAGCAGTGCAGTCCAATTCAATTTAACATAGACGTGAAGGAAACATACAGCTTTCTTGTAGTACAAAATAATGTATGTCGGGGAGAGATCTTATCAGATTTGGAATATTCATAATCACAAGATGTTACATAGTAGTCATAAGACTTTGGTCACACCATGTGAAGTAGCCCCTTGAGCAGACGATTGGTCGAAAGAACTTACCGTTCCAGATCACTGCCATCTCGCCTTCGTCTGTGTGGTTTCGAGTATAGGGCTCCACTAATGTGGGTACGTGAGAAATCTTGGCAGTAGCTTTTCGTGGGTCCGAGGTTCTTCCCGGGTTCTTCCTCCACCAGTTATACACGCCGCATGTATAGCCTATCTTGTGCTGAAAATGGCGTTAAAACCCACAAAAACATATCATGTAAAAGTTTTAGCTTTATTTGGATAAAATCTGGTCCTGACGACCTGATAAAATATCTCACAGATAAAATTATTTCCATAATTAAGATCCTTCAGATCACAAAATTTTAATTTATACTACAAAATTTTATTCGATAGCTGAGAAGAAAACTTTGCCAATATTGACTTTAAACTGAAAACAGCCGAAGTGCATTTAAGTATATGAGTCGATTTTGTATTATTCTTTTTCAGTTCAAAGCATTGTAGAAGTATGTATCGTTAACACCTATTGTTAATAAAATATGCATAAATATTTTGGTAGCTTTCATTGAGCACGATAGATGGAGAGATTGATAGTTGTTGTTGTTGTTGTTATAGGGTTTAATGCCATTTTTCAGCACAAGATAGGCTATACATGGCGGCCAGTATTAATGGTAGAGGAAAAACCCGGGAAAACCCCGGAAAGAACCACGAAAAGCTACCGGCAAGCTTTCTCACATACCCACATTGGCTGAGCCCGAGACTCGAACCCACGCAGACACAGATGAGATGGCAGTGATCCGTAACGGTGAGCGCTTTAGACCACTCGGCCACTTGGGGCCTCGAGAGATTGATAGATAGATATGCTAAACTTTTCTGTCGAGGAATATGTTTTTCTTCGTGTATATATATAGTAGTAGAGGTAGTAGAGAGGTATATATATAGTGGCGGCGTTATATATATAGCATATAGAGTATATATAGCATATATATATATATATATATATATATATATATGCACACGTGTACAAGTCTGTCTCTGTGTGCATATAGTGAGAAACCTAAGAATGAGAAGCAAAGCAAATCATGTAAGTTTGAAAAATAGAGTCTCGCAAATGAGTGGTCGTTAGATGATTAGCGGAAAAAATTATGTGTGGCATTAGCTCATTTAAGAACCCTTCTGTTGACAACGACTGTTATCTCGATTCAATGGAAATAGTCGAAACATCGACCTCGAACCAGCCCCATGTAGTTGCTCGACATTTGTGTTCGCTCAGTCATAATGGGAACATATGCTGTTATACCCTTGACGTATTACCATAAGTGGGCATGGGAATAAATCGTCTTTAGGTTTCAGCAGAGCGCACAGTGAAGGTCAAAGCCTAGTTTGTTCAATTTTCTCTTATTCAAAAATTATAAATTAACAATATATTAATGACGATTGACATATATTCATTTAATACATTGAATCGATGACAATAAGAATAGTGAAAATGAAATAGTTTTTCTTCCTGTAAAAGCTATCACAGATAATTGTGCTATTTGGATGAAATCTTATGATAGAAAGGCAAATATATTCAAATATTTAATTAAATGTATCGTAAACTTAGGAAAAGTTGTATATCGAAATGGTATATATCTTGTCCGAAAAAGAGATAATTGTAACTTGTTTACTATTTCTGGAACAAACTCAAGGATAACATTTACAGAATTTGATTGTTGCAATTTTAAGTCAGCCTAAATATTGCACTAGAATATTTGTCCTGGTTGTGGTGTGGGTTCTACATATGTTATATTGATGATAATACATGCTCTTTTTTGAAGTACTCAGGGGAAAACTTTAACGCATGTATTCTGTAATTGCAATATAGCTCAGCAACGTTTGATTCCAGTTTTAAATTTGGAAAAAATAACTCAACTTTAAACCAAATCCCTCCGTATGAATTTGCTTATTGTTGGCAAACTATGTTAAAATATACATAGAAATAAACTATGCATAGTGGTTTATGTATTCAGCGACTTCATTTTCATTCATTATGTGGTTTTCTTTTTACGATTCTATAACTTTACTTTTCTCTGAGGTCATGACCTAATGCCTCATTAGAAGATTGAAATACATTAATATTAGAAGGAGTTTTATTTATGTATATTTGTCGACGGTAATTGGCGAGATGAAAACTTTGTCTACAGATGTGGCTGTGTACAACACATTCTTTTAGAGAGGAAATTTTAGGTATATCCCCATTCCTCAAGGAAGTGTCATTCTATTGGAATGTTCATAGTAAACACAATACGAAGTACAGTTGAAATACTGAAAGAAAGTTTAGAACAAAAATCGCATTTAGATTTTAAAGTGCAAAAACGACAGAGCTTGCCAAATATTTGACTTGCTGAGGGTCATATAAAAACAGGAACTCTTCCTCCTTTGAATTTATTTGATTTGTATGCATTACTGTAGGCTAGTAAACCTTGTTTCTCGTGAATGCCTAATTAGGCTATGTTCTGCTACTTCTTCAAGTTTTAGTGACTGTTTACGCTAATATTTTAAAATTTTAATATTTTTTAATCAATAAATGTACAGGTAACATATTTCAACGATTTAAATTTTGGCACAAATGACATGTTCATAACATGTAGAAGCAAATAATATCAGCTGGCAATAAAATATACAATTTGTAGCAAATAAACATTGGTTCATTAATATTAGAAAAGGTCAATCGTTAAAGATAACTGAAATTGGAAAATATTATGTCTGAATATAGTATGCTAAATAACTCAGGACTCCAATTTTCATGTATTGAAATAACATTTTTATGAGTTAACGTGGCAGTGACATAACAACCTTCCATCTTAGCTCAGGAGTAAATAGTACGCCTCAATCTTTGTGTTTTTTGAATCTTTGCTATCGAGTTGCAGAAATATGTAAATTGTTATATTTTCTGTCACTTTAAATTGCATATTCATTTCATATTATATATAGGAAATAAAATCAAAAACATTTAAAAAAATAAATGATGCAATAGTGTTTCTTTTATTTGTATATTTTTCACTTTAGCAATTTCTTTCTGATTTTGAAAGAAAAGTAACAAACAGATTTGATACTATTTGATTTCATGTTATTCATTCATTTATACAAAACAATTGCTAAAATATACTAAAATGATTTGAATGAATATTATTGGTGCATTATAAAGTGACTTCTTTTATTTAAGAATAAACATCTATTACAGTACGCAGTTTTATCTACCGTTGGTAATACAAAGCCAGATAAACAACCACAGTGAATAGGATCCATCTGTTGGTTTGATTGTCTTTTTATCTCATGTACTTAGACAATGACACATGGCCTCATTTGCATAACACTGAGGAGTTGGGCATAGGTTCTGAAAGAACTTAGATACCACTCCCTGTGTTTAATTATAATCCCTGGACAAATGATGGAAAATGTTGATAGCAACTATGTGCGATATAGTTAATGGTTTTATCAAGACAAGTCATTGACTTATTCCTAGCTCACTAAAGGTCAAATATTAAAGGTTTCAGTTCGGGCTTATTTTTATAATCTTGTATAACTGAAAACCTGAACCTCATTGTTCCTATAAATATTTTTTTTTTGCAGCAGTTTACGAACTATTACTTTTAAAAGTGCTACTGTAAGTAAAGCTTGAGCAGGCATTACCTCACTACTTTTTGTACTCAGACGTAACGTATCAGAAGAACTCGCGTTATTGGAGAGGATAGCGTAAGTGTTTCGCGGTGTATTCATGTGTAAATTGAAGAATTCCAACGACTCGTCTATAATCAACACAGTCATCCATGAGTTTAAAAATATAAATAAATAAATAAATAAATAAATAAATAAATAAATAAATAAATAAATAAATAATTTTAAAAAAGTAAATAAATAAAATCTTTACATTGGTGCTGTTACATCAGTGTTATACAATTGAAAATGATTATAATTTTAAACCTGTCTTATATTCATGCATAGAGCAATCCCATTACTTGTCGTAATCACTGTGTACCTGTGGAATAATATTTGCACAACGTTAAAGGGGCATTAGTTCTACTGATGTTTCGAAGATGGCATGTGCCAAGAAATACCTTGTAGTACAACATATTAATCGAGAAGTAAAGCCCAATCTATAAGTTTTGATATGGTAAATTTTATCCCGTAATGCAGTATTTTACAATTAAGACCGACGCTGATGGTTTAATGGACATTGAATGTTGCTGACACTGTGTGTCAATAAAATATGAGTTTTATAATGTGAATTGTAAGCATTGGCCTAGTCCGATAAATCAACCCCCCAAATCTGTGTTGATACTGATGGACGATATGTGGGTCTGATGTGACCTGTTCATTAAAATGTGCAATTTTGCTGCATACAAATCTTTCCGGAACAAGCCTGCGTACACTTTGGACACATACCGGAAATTGGTAATAGCCATATCAAGCGCGAAATTCAAAATGGTCACAGGACAGATAGTTGTGCTATTCCAGGTGGTTTTACAAGTCACCAAACATATGATATGCTCCGGAAATATAATGTACATGTCACCAAAAGAACTCTACAGCTGACGGTAGCTGCACAGCCACGGAAATACCGGCAAGTGTATAAAATGTCCACCGATGTGTGCAGCCAAATCTGGATGCAGATAATTGCAGCTTTTAATGAATATGTGATATCAGCCCCTCACCCGAAAATCAACATCATCACGGGTGAAGGCCTGATTTATCGGCCTAGCAATGGCCTAGTTCGTCAGTATTGAAAACATTAAAATGTTAGATTCAATTTGTAAAACTCATTGAGAAAAAAAACATCGCCAACTTATTTATTTCGTCAATAGAGGGCAAGTGAGTAGAAAGGGGCGATATAGCGACCATAGGAAAATACATTACAGACCCTCCCCCGGGCCTGTATAGCAACAAGATTTATAGCGACAATGTGAAAATATATTACAAGACCCCCCCCCCCCGGGCCTTGTATAGCGACAAAAAATATTGGGTCTGTATAGCGACAATAGGAATGGAACAGGTGGGATGACGTCACGGTACTGGCAACAATATTGCAAGTGGCTGACCTGAATACGCGCGGCTACTCTAGGTAGGGACAAACACAACAGAGACATAGAAACATGGTTTGAGTCAGAGACATATACGACACAGTCATAGATTGATGAACATCAATCTGTCATACCTAAATTATACAACAGACTAAAATATTTTTTAGGCAAGAAAGAGTAAATCTTTTCGAGGCAATGAAGTGGCCCTTTGTTTTTTTATTTTATGTTAACACCATTTCGTTAACATAGAGGACATCTCACTGATCTTCTTCTCTTTCTTAAACTTCGTCTAACTTCTGGACCGTAAATGAGGACTAGCTTCAGACAGCCCTGTCTCTCCACATACGACCTTCTTTTCCAAACTGTCGTCTCGGTGATCCGGATGATTGTCCATGATGATTTAAATACATGGGTAAGTCTGTACGGAACAGCATCGACGATACGAGAGCAGAGGATTCAACGTTTGTCCACATCTTGTGACGAGAACAGGTGAAGGGAATGAAGTGAACCGCGTTTATTTATGGTGGAAGAGCGGATCGAAACGGATTGAGATTGTTCACTAATCCCAATACGCGTTACAAAATTCAGCCACTGCACGGATTCTGTCTTCCAATCCGAAGAGAGTTACCTGTGACGTCATATTCTCTATATAGGTGCGCTAGCGTCTGTGCGCAGTGAATCGATGCGACATTGTTTTTGAAACATGACGGAAACTAAGAAGACGATGAATTGGGGTGCACCAGATGTGGAGACGAGAAGCGATTGCATAGCAGCGGCTACCAAAGTCAACACAGATCTACTTCCAAAAGAGGTCAGTTTCAATTGGGATTTAGTGGATTTTCTCTCTTCTTCGCAAGAATTTGTTCCGGTACCAGTACCTTCGCCACCTTCTCCTTCTTTACCGCACGTCGAGGATTTTAAACAGAGACAGAAAGAAGAATTGGGGAAATTTTTACAAAAGCAGAAAGAAGCAGAACAAGCTTTTCTCCTTCAACAGCAACAGCAAGAGCAAGAAGAAGAGGCAAGAAGGAAACTACAGGAAGAAGAAGAAACAGAGAAGAAACAAGGTCTAGGAGAGAAGGAGAACAGTGAAAGTCAAACGGTAACGGTACTATTTGACATTTTGGCAGAGTTAAGAAGTCTGAAACAAATGTATCAGACTTCTTTATTACGACCCAAGAGAAAAAGACCTTCCCGCGCCAAACAGCCCAACTCTGTTAGTACGCCTGAGATACCAGCCCTAGTGATTTCTACCCAATCATCGACGGGAGCAGGTCCAGAAGTAGGTCTTGGCCGTGGCAAAGGCTTAAGGCAGTTAAAGCTGATTGCTTCTCGTTCCTGAGTTTGTTTTTGTTTAAAAAACAAACACCCAACGGTCCTTTTCAGGGCCACCCACTTCTTTCGAAAAGAGATAGTATTCATTTTGCCTCAGTGAATTAAAACTCAGAATCCCTTTTTACCTTATGATGTACGTGTTTTAGTGCGTGAGTGTAGGCCCTTATTCTAAAAACTCAAAACCATGAGACACTTACGTTTTTTCTGTCTGGTTTATTCTCGTACAAATTTTACAATTCAATTCGCAACACAACACTTTAAAAAGTTTATAGATTTCTTCTGTATCTTTTTTTCTTTCACTGTCTCTGTTTTCTGAATGTCTTCACTTTCACAGGTTTTTCCTCCTCTTCTTCCTCACTTTTTTCTCGTCTTCTTTTCTTCTCTTTCTGAACGTGTCGGGGTTCTTTCTTTGCCGAGGGCACCTCTTCTTCTTCCTCCTGCTCCTGTTGTTTCTTAGGGCAATGATAACAAGTATCTTGACTTTTGTCTCTTTTGACACTGGTATTGCTTTTTTGACGGTCTGGACATTCTGTAGCCCAATGCCCTTTCTTCTGACAGATATAGCAAGTATCTTGACTTTTATCTCGAAAGGAGGGGGAGTAGTCCGTCGGCGTGTCTGAAGAAACCTTTCGTATGGCACCTCGCAAAGCTCTGATCAGAAGTTCAATCTGTGTGGGTTCTTCCATTGTTCTGGTCGGCTTGAGAGTGAAATGAATACTGGGAGGGAAGGCACTAGCCCTTTATATATACATTGACCCTGACATGAATATAAAATTGTCCATGGCGTTTCAAATATAGTCATTTGACTTTTTGCAGTCAAGATGAAACGATCGCATCATTTCGTGAAGAAAGGAGAAGAAAGTAAGAGGAAAAAACGTGACTTATCGCCTCGCACAGTAGCTGACGTCTTGGCTCAAATTCATGCCAGCGATTTTGAAGATGAGATGAGTGAGGCAGAATCCAGACCCAGAGAGTCTACACCCAGCCAAAGTCCGCCATTACCACCAGTAAACACTGAAAAGTACTACCACATTCGAGAGACGGACAAACGCTCCTCTAGAAAATTTAGAACCACGGCCTACACGTACACGGTGAAGTTTAAAGATATCAAGTCTTATGTACCGCTGGAGCAAGCAGAGGGGTTCAACACCGATGTGTAGGATTCTTTGTTAACCACACTGAAACGGAAATGTGAAGCCAGAGAAGACGATCGATTGAGACTTTCCATTCATCACGACAGTCTGAAGTCCCCAGCTTGGATTGAGTTTAGCAGTCCAGCAGAACTGACACCTTCCAAAGTCATGGACAAGATTCAACACGTGCAACAATCCAACGACAAGTTTCACATCACCAATGGAAAAGCGACACTGTTCATGACCCACGTGCGAGAAGTGCATCCAAGAGCCTATCTTTAGTCATTGCCCTCACTGCAGGAAGATTCCTGGAGGACGTGAAAAAATCTTTCGGGGACCAAACACGCTGGCCGATTCCGCCCAACGGATCTTAGACCCCATCGACGAGACTTGGAGCCAAGAGGACATCAAACATTACGGAGATTGTCATCGCTATGTCATGGTGATGGCTCACAATTTCTCGGGATACGATGGACAGTTTCTTTTGAGATACTATACGGAAGAAAGTACCGAACGTCCTAAAGTCACTTTGAACGGATCCAAAATCATTTCCATGCAAGTGGGCCAAGTGCAGTTTAATTATTCGATGAGTTGCTTGGCCATGCCTTTGAGTCGAAAGCCTAAAACATTTGGAATGACAGAAATGGCCAAAGGCTATTTTCCGCACTTTTTCAATACCGAAGCCAATCAACACGCCGTTCTACCGCATTTGCCTGAGGTTCAACACTACGACCCTGACAACATGCGCACCGAACAACGAGAAGCTTTCTACGCTTGGTACCAGACTCACGCCTTGGACCCCTTTGACTTTCAGGAAGAAATGTTAAAATATTGTCGTTCCGACGTGGACATTTTACGGCGTTGCTGTGGAAAATTTCGAGAATTATTCATGGAGCACGGAGGGATCGACCCTTTGAAAGAAGCCTGCAAAATTGCCAAAGCGTGTTCCTTAGTGTACCGCCAACGATTTTCATGCCCGAAAACACCCTGGCTGTCATAAGGCCTCAAACGACGAACTTTGTCCGACGTCAGTACTCGGTCAAAGTCATACACTGGTTACATTACTTGTGCGACAGGGAAGACAAATGGATCCAACACGCTCGCAACGGAACGTATTCGGTGGATTACTTGGACTTAGAAAACCCTAAGATCGTGTACGAGTTTCACGGATGCTTTTTTCACGGTTGTTCCATATGTTACCCTTAACGTGGTACTAAAAGTCAGTTTTACAACGGACCATGGAAGACTTGTACCAGGCCGCTTGTCAGCGGCGATTGAAGTTAGAACAGCAAGGATAAGAAGTGGTGGAAATGTGGAAAACACGAGTACGATCACCGTTTGAAAACCGATCCCGAGTTTAAACGCAATGGAATGTTACAAGTTGGTGGACCCACTGAACCCGAGGGACAGCTTGTACGGAGGACGGACGAATGCCACCTGATTGCTGTACGAAGCCAACGAAGAGAGAGGAGAAGAAATCAAATACTTGGACGTGTGTTCGCTGTATCCATACGTGTGCAGATATTGTCACTTTCCCGCTGGGCACCCACAATTACTGACGGAACACATTCGACAATACGAAGGATTGATTAAGTGCAAACTCTTGCCTCCCACTTTCCCAAGATTGAAAAATACCTCAAGTGTGACGAGGCTCAGAAAGGCATTTTCGCAGACTACGTAGATGCCTTTTTGAAACTGAAACAAGAAGCCAGTGGATATCCTTCCTGGTGCCACACTCCCGAAGAAAAAATAAATTCAAAGAGAAATACTGGAAACAGGAAGTCATCACTTTAGACCACATCGAGAAAGACGAAGGAAGGCGATCGTTTGCCAAAGTGATGTTGAATTGCTTGTGGGGCAAAATGTAATATTTGACAGAACCTTCCTGCTACTTACAGATGATTCACGACATAACTGAATACATGAAATACGTGGACGTCCTTCGTGAAGACTTGATCTTAGTCAATTACGAAGAAGAACTGGACTTTGTAGAAACTGACGAATTTGGAAATGTCATCATTGCGGCCTACGTGACAGCTCATGCTCGCTTAAACTTGTACGAAGCGTTACACCAGTTAAGAGATCGTGTGCTGTATTTTGACACGGACAGTTGCATTTACATTGATCGACTAGGTAAACGTCACCCTAACATCGAAGGAGACCGTTTAAGAGCCTGGACGGAGAAACACCCCGACGACAGGATTCTAAGTTTTGCATGTGGCGGTCCCAAAAATTACGGCTACGAATACCGGGACCCCCAAGGAGAAGTGCACACAGAGTGTAAAGTGAAAGGATTGACTTTCAATTATCGCACCAGTCGAGTGGTGAACTTTAGCATATTGAAAGAAGCCTTGCAATCTGGAGAGGATGGAAACTTTAAAGTGACCACCTACGAACCTCACAAGATTGTACGTTTACCCACACACCAAATAGTCAGTCGACCTTTAGAAAAAGTGTATCAAATCGTGTACCAGAAGAGAGTTCGTTTTCCCAACCACTTCACTTTACCTTACAGACACACTGATATTGGTCAGCATATAAAAAGGGACAATGTCCAAGACCGATAGTTCCTTGTGAATACCAAGACCAAGCGAGAAAGATGAATCCTTTCAGAGAAGCACAAATGAAGTTCAGACAGGTTCAATTTAAGTTCTCTAGTGGAGTGCGATGCTGTACCTTGCTATTCAGTATCACATCATGGGAACTTTGTTATGACTACCATGGAAAGTGATGCTGTGCGTGTCAAACCCGACAGATGCGAAAGCGATGCCACTCGTCATCGTACACCTTTTCACTTTACTGGTTTTCATGGTGGATGTCATCATTATGAAACCATGCTGCTACCACCCTACGGATGTCATCCAAAACTGAGCAAACTCCTGCGGATTTCACCGTACCCTCATCGAATATTCGTTCCCTGTGCGTTTGACTGAATACTGCGACTTTGAAAGTCGATTCCAAACTTTCCGAGGAAAATGGCCAAAATATCTGGGAGGACCTACCCCGAAGAATTAGTAGAGCCGGATTCATCTTCTTGGGCGAAGGGGATAAAGTCAAGTGCTTCAGTCGCGGTGTGTCACTTCACGATTGGGAGAAGAAAGATTCCACTTACCTGGAACATGCTCGATGGTCTCTGGATTGTCACTACCTACCTTTAGTGGGACCTCGTCATTGAAGTGTCATACCATGTCGTTTAAGAAATCAGCATGGCTAGGAGTCAAACGTTGGACAACACCTGGACAAGTATTTAAACCCCATTTAAAAAATAATATTCAAAGATTACCAAAAGAATTGCAAGAGAAGATCTACAAGGAAATTTGGCAGGGACTTGTCAGAGCAAAATCTCAATTGGTGACTGAGGAACTTTTATGCCGAGAAATTCACAAGAGGAAATTGACAAAAGTCAACAAACACGTCAGATTTTTCAGGATCAAGTGTGCGTTCTTCCGAATATTCCGCTTTAGACCATTTACATAAGAAGATTTTGATACCATTCTTGACCGTTTCCTGGAATGGCAGTGGTCAGAAATTACTCACTACATCCGTCACTTTCGCTCCAGGAGAAATGTTTGACTGACATGGTCATGAATACTTTACAAAAGAACATTCGTGGCTTGCCTGTGGAGTTGAGAGAACGCATTTACCGAGAGCTGGTCAAAATACAAGTGAAACGCGAAGAACAATTGCATCCGTTACGTCACCGATGTTTGAACCACTGGAATCTGAATGCGATAAGAGGATTGATTCATGTGAAAGCGTTCCAGTGGTCAGACATTGTTTAACTGGACGAGGATCAGAAGACTTTGGTTTCTACTCATCCTTCTACTTACAGTCTAGCCATACTACACCGAAATCCAGAGGAAGAGCTAGAGGATTACCAAAATCTTTTACGCTACCAAATTTTGTCTAAAGGGGAAAATTCTGTGCAGGGTCTAGTGTGTGAACTAGTGACTAAAAAATTTGGATTCGCTACTGGAGTACAATCGTCTCTGTGCAGAAACTACACTTATTACCTCCGACAAAAAAGAGGGTGTAAAAACTGGCTACCATGCCACGACCTTTATCATTCGTGATACAACATATTCCGTGGAAGGAAATCAATGACAGTATTCAAACGGTGGAGGGTTACCATCGCATTTTACGAGAAATGTCTCCATTGAATTGAGGTCGACGTGTGGTTACCATCGCATTTTACGAGAAATGTCTCCATTGAATTGAGGTCGACGTGTGGTGTGTGTCTTAGTGACTTGCTTTTTGGGATTTCGTTTACCGGCCAATTCCTTGTGGACTCTTTATGAACAGTACATACTAACCAAAACATGAAAGTGGTTCCTTTAAATGTACACGAGAGACTCATTCTGTTAAAAGCTTTGCGCTTTCATCTCGATACTTCTCGACCTCTACAGGAAAGAAAGATTCGTCAACTTTTAGGTACTGAAGATGTGTACGACGATGTATGTGTGTAGCTTGTGACTTACACCGTCACTGGAAAGATGTACGTGACTGGAAAAGTTGGGGTTTCGAGGCTTGGACAAAAGATGTGGCACACTATGCCCAAGATTTGTCATCCTGGCTTCCAACGTTGAGTGAAAAAATGATCTTTTAAGCCTGTGTTTGTGACAGTACCAGAAGAAGAACAACCCGTCACCGAGGAAAACCACTCTCTTCAGGACAGGACCGTCATCGACATCACCGAAAGGCCATTCCGGGAGGGCTCCAGTGTGACTGTACCCAATGTAGAGACTCTAAGAACATTACACACTGTCCCTAGGACACCACATCTTGATCAACAAACATGTTGTACAGAGACTTGTTTATATTCCACTATGATTGTTTTGATGTGTTTTTTTATTCATGTACTTAACCATTTGGCTTTGATGTATTTTTGTCTTTCGTGTTGTTCACAATTAAAGATGGCAATAAACGTGTCCTGAAAAAAGTATTAAACTCTTGTCTTGTCTGTCTTCCTGTCAAAAGTGACATTCCTTAGAGTATTATGGCTACCTCTGCTCCCTCTTCCTCCACTTTCAGAGTACACTTAGATCGTGCTAGTTGGGAGGCTTTGTATCTTCGCCATCCCTTTAACATGCTCATTGCCGGACACAGCGGTTCAGGCAAAACCGAATTTGTCAAACGTTTGATCGATCGTCCACCTCAACGAATCGTGTGGTGTTACAAAGAATGGCAATCGGCGTAAAGACTTCTGCGAGAAAGCCAAGGCGATTCCATCGTGTTTGTGGAAGGCATTCCCGGCAAGACGACGGAATCGTGTCTGTCCCTAGTCAAACCCATCTGGTCATCTTCGACGACATGCTAGGAGATGACGAAGAAGAAATTAAACTGTCGTTTACACGCAAAGTGTCATTTACATCACCCAAAATTTGTTTCAGCAAAGTAAAGCCCATCGCACCATCAGTCTCAATGCTCATTACGTGGTCTTGTTTAAAAGCCTTAGAGATAAATCCCAAGTGCAAGTCTTAGCCAAACAGTTAGGAACGCCTTGGCTGACTCATGCGTACGATGATGCCACTCCTTACACGCTTATTTACTCGGGGATTTAAATCCCACCAGCCCCGATTATTTGCGATTTCGTAACCATCTGTTTCACCACTGGTGCCAAGACGGAGGGTCTGTTGTGTACACGTCCCCGTCGTCGACGTAACAACAACAATAAAATAAAATCGTCTATAAAAACCTCAGTCACTTTGGGTCTGTCTCACATATCGTCAACATGACGTCCCTTCAGTCTCATCTTTACGTCAAATTGATTCGTGCCTTGTACGGCATCAGTCGCGAAAGAAATCCACAAATAACGTGCTCATGTCTTAGAAGCTAGTCTCAAAGAAGTCTTACGATGGTTTACGGTGATAGCTCGTCAATTATTGCAAGGCATCATTCACATTCCACATCAAACCAAACGTTTTTTTCACAGAAACAAAGTAGCCTTGACGCAACTGGCCGATCCTCGCATAGACACTCAAACCAAAAAGCAAATCATTTTGAAACCTGGAGGTAGCGGTTCTCTAGGAGGTGTCATCATTTGTTCCCTCTTAAAATGGGATCCCAATACTCACAAAGTCCTCCCCAAGAAAAAAGCCTCTCCCCGACGTTCCCAGAAGAAAAAGAAAAAGAACAAACGGTGTCAAGACTAGGTCACAGCCTCAGAAAAAGAAAAAGAAAAGTCCACAGAAAACAGCTTCTACCCGCAAGAGAGTTACTGCCGCCAGGGCGCAACCTTACATTCGCAAACCACAACCTGCCGTAACGGTGACTGCGTCTCCAGTAGCCTCAGGTTCTTCCACATCTCCGTTGCTGGTGATGCCTGCTAAACCAGATTTGACACGTGTCTTTCCTAATTTGATGAAAAATTGGAAATCCGCGTCTCCAAAAACTTCTCCTCCAGTGGTGACACCTTCTTCCTCTTTAGCGGCAGTGGCCGCTGCTCGCAAAGTACCTGCCCCCAAAATCAAAGCCCAGGAGAGATCGGGCGTGTTAAAGAGTTTACTGGATTTGTCCAAGCAAGAACTGTCCGGATTGAACCTGTTGCGAACCCCTCCAAGACGTGTGATGCCTGCCATGAAAGTGATACGACGAGCCGACAATCAGTGTCGACGCATTTCAGTATAAAAAAGACCTGAGGTAAAAGATGGGTTTAGTGTTTTTGTGCTCCTGAACGCCCAAAGATGTCCCCTCAAAGAAGTGCACACAGTCACCATCGTCGTTCTTCTCTCCAAAAGGAAAAAGGAAAAAGAAAAGGACTGCCTCCTCGTTTAGCCAAACATTGGAACATGTCCGTCCTGTTCCAAAGCTCCTCCACCCATGCAAAAACAACTCATTCAAACCTCCTCCAAAGACGTCGTCGATACCGTGAGCGAATGTTCTCTGAATGTCTTGAAAGGCACGATACCTTTGTCTAAACACCAGATAGAATGCTTAGCCAGTCATCGACACGTTCTTTGCCAAATGGTCCAAAAGAAAATCCCCATTCGTCAAAAGAAAAAGATGTGGGTGCAACGCGGGGGAATTTTACCCCTGTTAGGACCCTTGCTGGGAATAGTAGGAGGACCCTTGCTGAAACGAGTATTGGGGACGATGGGAAGAATTCTGGGATGAAGATAAAAATGTCCAAGAAGATAAAAGGATTGTCTGGAATGAAAAGATCTCAGACGTGATCATTGAAATCCAATGGAAGGACGAAAACTGGATTTAGTACCTTACAAACGATGGATGGAATACCATCGTTGGCAAGAACAAGGGAGCCCGCATTTACCTCCCAATCCTCATTTGACCGAGATGTCCCAGTTACAACACGAACTGCAATCGTTGATGGATCGCAGCGATTTCTCAGAAACGGAAAAATCGCAAACGTAAGGTCAACTGTTGCAACGACAGCAACTCTTTCGCCAGAAAGCTTTAGAGAAAACAGCTCTACCCACTCTGAAAGATTTTAAGACTTTGATGAAAAGTCCATTACCACCACCACCACTAGCCCCAGTGATCAAGACAGAAAAAGAAGAAGAGTTTTAAACTCCACCAGAAAAAGTACGCAAGTTAACAACACCACCTACATCCAGAATTGGTTGGATTAAAAAGATGATGACTACCACTTCTTCCTCAGAAGAGAAAAAGAAAGCCAAGATAGAAGTGAAACAAGAACTGATTACCCCTGTTCAGACATCTTCCTCCTCGACGCCTATCGCTCGTCGGACACGTAAAGCATTACAATCTAAGAAAATACCACACGAAGAAAAGAGTAGCATCAGTCAAGAGTGGATAATCTATTAAAATTGGAGAAGGTGTTAGCCAGCATTTACTACGATCCATCTTATCCTGCAGGTTACGGAGGAGTTCAGAAATTGTATCGTGCTGCAAAAACTCGACTGAAAAGTGTCCTTTTACCTCAAGTGCAACCATGGTTACAAGAACAAGCCACGTACACCTTACACAAACCCATTCGACGAAAATCTTCCAGAAATCGCACCCGAGTGGAGGCCATCGATCATCAATAGCAAGCTGATTTAATCGATGTCTCTCTTTTGACCACCTACAATCGCTGCTACAAATATTTGTTTTGTGTCATCGGCGTCTTTTCCAAATTTGCTTGGGTCGTGCCATTGACTTCCAAATCGAGCAGTGAGTTAGTGCGAGCCCTCAAACTGGTGTTGAAACAAGGTGGTCGTCACCCTCTTCGATTGCAAACCGACAAAGGCACCGAATTTCTGAACCAAGCTTTCCAAAAAGAATTGAAGAAACGTGACATTCATTTTTTCAGCACCGAGAATCCCGAAACCAAAGCCAGCATCGTGGAATGTTTTCAAAGCACCTTGAAAGAACGCATGTGGAAATATTTTACACATCGACACACTCTCAAGTACATCGACGTCTTGCCGCACCTAGTCGAAGCGTACAACCATCTTACCATCTCAGCATCGGACGTGCCCCCCCCAAGAAGTGACTCCCGACAACGAAGTGACCGTCTTCGAGCGCCTGTTTGGTACGTCTCCGACTGTGACTATCCCCAAGAAAGGTGAAGTGTTGGCAGCAGGAGATTGGGTGCGCATTGGCAAAACTGGACCACCGAATTATTTCGTGTCACTGAAAGAGTGCATGGCCGTTATCCTCCCGTCTATAAATTGGAAGACATCAACGGGGAAGTGTTAAAAGGAACTTTTCACTTGCCCAAGTTACAAAGTGTGACCAAAAAAGAAGACGACGTATACGAGATAGAAAGCTTTCTCGATCGAAGAACCCGAAAAGTGTGAAAACGACGTGTCAAAGAAGTCAAAGTACGTTGGAAAGGATATCCTCCCAGTTTTGACTCTTGGATCGACGCTTCG
This sequence comes from Megalonaias nervosa, assembly GCA_016617855.1. NCBI lineage: Eukaryota > Metazoa > Mollusca > Bivalvia > Unionida > Unionidae > Megalonaias > Megalonaias nervosa. The sequence continues at coordinate 2,697 of JAECUM010010399.1, read as the reverse complement.
CAAATCATCGACAAGAAAAAGAAGTGACCATCATGTCCTTCAACACAGTCTCAGCTACTGCAGTGACCTCTCCTTCCCCCAGTTCTTCTCTGCAAGATCAACAAAAGCAACCCTTGTGGGTGCGGTGTGGAGAAAGTGTGTCTAAAACGCAAATCGTCTTTTTCTGCCAAATCTTTGTGATGTATTGTGTCATCGGTGCTGCCATTGCCAATTTGAGTTTGCAACAAAGAGACAAATAATTGTGGACCATTTTACTCAGCAGTTGCATCGGTTACCTTCTCCCCAATCCCTCCTTGAAATATTCCTCTAACAAGAACAACAACGGGAGCCTTGCTTCAAACGTCAGTCACCCTTCCAACAGTCACCATAACAATCCTCTTTTAGACACTCCTCTGACTTCCAGCGACCCCTCGGACACTAGAACTCTGGAGTTATTAATAACCAGTTTTACATAACGTTACCCAGTGACAGTTTCATGGAGGTGTTTCCCCACAATACTTTGTGCTGTAAGTGACTCTATGAAAACACAAGACCTCAAAACTAAACGGTTCACCTATCTGTTAACCATTCCTGCAGGCTATTTTTTAGCGGTGAACATTTGGTGAACACGATTGCTACCAAATTCAATACCGTGTTTGGCAAAGGTTTGGAGAAAACCAGAAAAAGTGTCACCCTCGAATACCATAAAATAGCTCGTCGCCTACTGATCAAATTTTCAGAGGACAATGTATTGGCCATTACATTTTGTCCTGAATTGTATGACATTTTGGGTGGAGATCCCAAGCTGATTAAGATTTAAAACGAAATACCAGCCGTTACCCGCAACTTGGATTTTGCGAAATATTTTCGATTCCCTGTAGAAATGAACCAAGGACTGAATTTGATCTTTGTGTACTCCGATGTGGTGGAGTACAACGTGATGGGACACACCTCCGTACCGTTACTGCGTGTCATTCCTTTCAAAGTGGATTCTGCCACGAACGCTGACGAGGAAGGTGGAAACACCTATCACGTTCACCGCGAATTTGTGCATCCTCACTATTTGCCCGTCGTTAAGTCGTATTTTGAGACTGTCAACATTACTATAAAAGGAGATCTGGGACAAAATATTCCATTCACCAAAGGGAAAGTCACAGTGAAACTCCATTTTCAAAAACGATTACTCTAACCCCTTGTCAGTCATGTATCCTGTGTACCAAGGAGTCGCTTGGCAGCGAGGACATGGTTTAGGAGATATTCTGAAATCAGCCTTTTGTTCAGTGGCCCCCGTTTTAAAACCGATGGTGACACGAGGATTGCACGCCTTGAAAGATGCCGCTTTGACGCAAGATAAAGAATTTTTTTCAAAATGTCATCATTGACAAACAAAGTCACAAAGAAGCTTTGCTGAGAGCAGGCAAAAATGTCTTTCTTCAAACAGGCAAAGATATTTTTGGCCGACGAGAAACTCCTATAAATGCCACGGACGCTGTCGAGTCAGGCATTCCTACTTCCCTGACGCCACAGCAAGGACAAGGCAGAAAGAGACGACGAATACACCCTTCAGAGGACTTCACAAACCCAGAGCTAGAAAGACCAAGAAAAGAAGAACTGAGAATTAGACATTTTTGATTATTAAATAACAGAGATAAAAAAAAAGGACGCACCGAGAGTCTTGCGAATGTTCCAAGTCGGAACTGGATCTGTTTGCCATGCCACCTACTATGATAACGATGCAAGAATCCCAATGGGTAGAATTTCACCCCATCTCCACTTTGACGACCTCAGTCCCCATCGAATTTGAAATCAAAGGACAGCCCGAAGATTACATCGAGCTGAATAGCAGTTACTTGTACCTGAAACTCAAAGTGATCCAAACGGACAACACCAATCTGTGAGCCGATGCCAGAGTAGCTCCCGTCAACAATTTCATGCATTCGTTGTTCAGCGAAGTGGATTTGTACTTGAATAACAAACTGTACAGCAGTAACATGGATACTTACCCTTACCGAGCGTACCTGGAAAATCACTTGACGTACGGAAAAGAGGCCAAGAACACTCATCTGGATGCTTGCGTGGTTTGGAACCCTGACACAGCAGGTGAGGACAAGTTTAACGACACAGCCCTGACAGCAGATGACGATCCTCACAATGTGGGCTTTAACTACCGTCGAAAGAAAATCCTGAAAGGCCGTAGTTTGGAACTGATGGATCGTTTGCATTTGGACATGTGGTTGCAAGACAAGTATTTGCTCAACGGAGTGGATATTCGCAACCACAACAACAACATCCCAGGGTCTGGCATAGGAGAAGACAGAGTGAAGTCTTCAGAATCCCAGAAACTGAAGATTGGGGATCTGAAGCCACTCAAGAGGCCTCAGCGCTCCCAATCACAAATGTGAATTGGGCAAATGATTGAAGTAGGAGATGTGTCTGGTGCCCGGCCTAGGAGATGTCACCATTAACCAGGTGCATATGAAGTTCCAAGGAAAAAAAAGAACCCTTCTCAGGGTTAACCAGATCTCTAGAAAAGAGACACTATTCAAGTTGCCAATTTGTGTGAATGTAGAGTAGTGTGACTATAAACACTCACTCCTTTACTGATGTGTGTCTATGTGTGTGTGTCTGTTTTATGCGTTGGCGTTCGTTTGTGTGGATAGTAGATATGATGTGTTTGTGTGCGTTGGCGTTCGTTTGTGTGGATAGTATATATATATA
>JAECUM010010398.1:15000-23858 GCA_016617855.1 Megalonaias nervosa | reverse complement strand
AAGACCCTTCGGTATAATTTTAAACACACACACACACACATATATATATATATATATATATATATATATATATATATATATATATATATATATATCGCATTTACTTTATGCGTGCGAGAATAGCATCTAATCGTCTCAGGACGAAGAAATATTATACTTCCCAACAATAAATTTACATTTTGATTAAGTACATAATTTGACTGTGGCAAGATAAGATGATGAGATGAGATGCAGTGGCGTAGCGAGGGTACTTAGCGCCCGGGGACAAAACATAAACTTGGCGCCCCCTTACTTAGCTCCAGGGGATAAAACACAAACTTGGCGCCCTCTTCGAGTGCATCTGAGATAACGAATAGTTGTATTTTCCTCATTTTTGGCGCCCCTGGCACATGGCGCCCGGGGACGACTGTCCCCCCCCCCCGGCCCTCCCCAAGCTACGCCACTGATGAGATGAGTTTAGATGAGACAGACAAACGCTGAATAATCAATACAAATAGTCAGAAACTACTTTATACCTGTAGTATATAATACTTGTTTTAGTGTTGACCAGAACACTCAAGATAGGTTCGATTTCAAACTTTAAGCATTTTATATATTACTTCAATTTTTGTATTAACACATATTTTTACCTATCTATGGACTAAGGCGTCTAAATCAAAGAAAAATTCATATGAGAGAGAGAGAGAGAGAGAGAGAGAGAGAGAGAGAGAGAGAGATGGATTTAATTGTTGTTCTTATGCGAACTGAACTGAACGGGGATAATATAAAACTGTTACAGTTCAATGAAGTCTACATTATCCTCGTGTTTATTTTTCACTAAATGAAGGAGATGGGGCCGCCTGTTACCAAAATAATTATTACAGTATTGTGCCAAACGTGACTTGTCGGCTAAGTTATGTGATTTTTTTCTTTTAAGCTCTATGTAATATTAACCTAATATTTTATGTACATGTATTTCTGGATGACGGTATGAAACAAGGCATTTCCAATAAAGAATTTAAATTCGAATTTTGCAATATATCACAATGCAGCAGATAACTACTACACGCATATTTCTAAAATATTAATTTGCAATGACATCGATATTCAATAATTTGTCATTTTTGACAAGGGTGGGGTGAAAGTTATCTCAAGGCTGTATTCGCAGGCTAACAAACTGATGGTAAGCGATAAATTGATGATATTATCTATACACCTCACGGGTATGTCAATCAAATGATCCCTTGTCTCATTACTTATGTCGAAATGGGAGTAGACAAGTCTAATTTGAGTAGTTACATACTGTTACATAGTATATATATATATATATATATATATATATATATATATATATATATATATATATATATAGACACAACTGGCGAAGGAAGAACACTGGAAAGACCCACTGGCCCCGGTGAGATTTCAAAATTTAAATGGAAACACGTAATGTGGTGCAGTATATATTTATCCTTAAAAACGTTCTGGTATGTGCGTAAAATGTATATATTTATCCTTAAAAACAGTTCTGGTATGTGCGTAAAATGTATATATTTATCCTTAAAAACAGTTCTGGTATGTGCGCCAAACGGTATATATTTATCCTTAAAAACAACTCATGTTATCTGCGTAAAAAGGATGCATTTATCCTTAAAATAACCCCGCGGTATGTGTATAACAAGTATGAATTTATCCTCACAACAACTCTGTGGTATGTATGTAAAATGCACGTATTTATCCTTAATAAGAACTCGATGGTATGTACGTAACAAGTGTGTATTTTTCTTTAAAACAACTCTATGCTACGATCGTAAAAGGTATGCATTTATCCTTAAAAACGCCTCTATATGTATGATTTATCCTTAAAAATAATTATATAGTATGTGCGTAACAAATATGCATTTATCCTTAAAAACAGCTCTGTGGTATGTGCGTAACAAGTATGATTTATCCTTAAAACAACTCTATGGTATGTGAGTAACAAGTATGATTTATCCTTAAAAACAGCTCTGTGGTATGTGCGTAACAAGTATGATTTATCCGTAAAAACAACTCCATGCTATGTGCGTAACAAGTATGATTTATCCACAATAACTCTGTGATATGCGCGTAACAAGTATGATTTATCCTTAAATACAACTCTTTGCTAAGTGCGTAACAAGTATGATTTATCCTTAAAACAACTCTATGGCATGTGCGTAACAAGTATGATTTATCCTTAAAAAACAACTCTTTGGTAAGTGCGTAACAAGTATGATTTACCCTTAAAACAGCTCTATGGTATGGGCGTAACAAGTACGATTTATCCTTAAAACAACTCTATGGTATGTGCGTAACATGTATTTATCCTTAAAGCAGATATATGAGACTGGTTCTTATAGTAAGTACAGTAACCTAAACACTATATTCACGAATGCAATAATTATCAAAAAAGAAAAAACATGTCCTGCTTTGTTCAAATTATCTTGGTGCATCAACATTTTCTGCTTTATTAACGTTATCCTTATGCATTAATATTTTTCGCTTAAACTTACTTACTATAAGTACCAGTCTCATATATATATATATATATATATATATATATATATATATATATATATATATATGCTAAAACATAATTATTAGAGTTGTTTAGATTAGCATATCAGATTGCTTATTTTACGATTGCCTGCGCTTTCTATTATATTTCCCACTGCGGTTTTTTTTTTTTTTTTTGAAAGATACATTACTAAAAGGTAAGAAAGAAAACGAAAAGAAAGGAAAGGAAGAAAAAAGTTGGAAAGAAAGAAACAAATTAAGATGAGAGAAACAACGAATGAATGAATCTGCTAATGAATGAAAAAATGACACACACACACACACACACACACACACACACAGAGTACTTTTTCTGTTTCAGGCAACGGGTACTCTAAAATATTTGAAATAAGAAGCATTATAATTTAAGAAGGAATCCAGGAGAAAGGAGTTAATAATTTGAAAGACTGATAAACGGATTAAGGACGAAAAGATCAACAACAGGAAGGATGGTTTTATCAATATATCAAACACGATGTGTGATAATTCATTCGATTCTCGCATTTTTTGTAAGCTTTCTCGCATTTAATTTAAATTCTGCGTGGTCTTTTCTAATATTCCCTATTCTACTTTGGAGATTAAAAGAGTCGTTTGCACCTGATCCGGCATTTGTTTTAGTAAAAGAAATTTCGTCTGTAAACACTGAAAAAATACCTTCAGCGGATTTACATTTTCTGAACAAAATGCAAATTATATTCATTACATTATCTAAAGAAGAAAAATATCTTCGGATAAAAGAAAAAAAAAAATGCTAGCTAAACAAAATTCACAGCCCCCCAATTACCTAATAGTCGATGAATTTGTTATGTGTATGTAAATAGTTGTACCACCTGTAATCTAAAAGCTGTAACTAAAAGGGGATGATTAAGCTTACACTATCGCAGACACATCGTGAACGGCATTGTGTTGATATTAGAGGACTTGTTGATAAGAAGTGTTGACAATGAACCTTGCAGCTCACTAGCTGCACTATTGATATAATAGGCAGAGAAACGTTGCGTGGAAAGCCAACCTGACTAAAATCAGAACTCCACTATCCTACGTGAAGATCTGACAGCGACCGCTTAGGGGTCGTGTTCGTGACCTTTGAATTATCCAATGGAAATGCAGCTTTCAGAAATCTGAAAGTGAATCACATCATTCGGCACAAACTGATGCTCTTCATCCATACTGCTCAGTTTCTCAATCCCGAAGGTTAAAGACATCATCTGACTGCTTGATAAACTTAGCGATTATGGTAATAACATAGGTCACCAGAACATGACCCCTTAGCGGTCGCTGTCATATCCGCACGTAGGACAGTGTAGATCTGATTTTAATCAGACTGAGTGAAAAGTCAACACCCGGACAAGACATTTATCACAGAAAGCCGGTAAACATGAAACACACTTACTCAACAAACGAAAGCATGTTTAATGAATGGTCTTCTGAAATTGCGTAATATTCAAATAAAAAACAAGTGCTTGCCTGAAAATCTTAGGGTGATTCGCAGTCTTACAAAGGAATGTGTGTCCTTAACTCATCAGCATACGCTAGTAAATAACTGCTTAAATAGCTAAAAACTGACTTCTTATTTTTCTAACTCAAATTTTTCCAGTTGGTCCGAATATCTTTCACAACATCCCATATGGCTACCGCGTTGCGATATGTGACGCGTCCCAAACATGGTTAAAGGGTCATAAATATACTTTTATTTGTAATGTTTAAGATTAATTTTTAACAAATACAAATTTGATTTTGGTCGCGACCTGGGGGTTGAGAACCACCGATTTAAAGGAATATATACTACAAGGTGGACTACTATTGGGAGATCTAAGATATTTCATAATCCATTCAGTTTCTACCATCGGTTTGGCAGATGTTGCCGCACAGCTGGTTAATATGGCTATTCAATAACGCAATCCATATTATTATTTATTCAGAGATGTGTTAGTTTATCAAGCTTGTTGTCGAGCTCGTAGTATTGTCTTTCTTTTCAAGATAAAAACGAAACAAAACAAAAGGGATGCCAGAAAACTTTGTCTCTCCTGCGGATAGAGGTTGAACTAAGAGATGAAACGAACATCGCACATATAACACTTCCTCACTTTTCAACACAGAAATAGACAAGATGTTGTTTCCTTATGATAACATACATTTAAATGCAAGGAAGAAATTGTCTATCATTAGAAGCTGAAAAACACAACAAAAAGAAACACATAAAAACCTCCCCACTTAGACCTGAAACTTACAAGTGTGTCAGTATTGTACATCTCTCTCTCTCTCTCTCTCTCTCTCTCTCTCTGTATATAGAGCATAAAAAGGCAGAACATTCGCAATTAAAAGCTGGAAAACAATACTTTCAAAAGGCGACTGTACATCAATACAAATATAACATTAATTCACTGCAACATCTATACATACTAAGCTCTTATGTACGGTAGATAAGGCCAAATTTTAAAACAAAAGTTTGTGGTTCTGATTATATTGGAAATATAATAAAGAATACGTAGATAGGTTGGACGGGGGTATATTGTCTATTACTTGTGTCCGAACGGATTTAAAGGAAGCATAAACTAGAAAGTAAGCCCTATTCGCATCTTGAATTTAACTTCGACATTAGTTACATATCTTTGTTAATTTTTTCCAAACATTTTCGCATAAAAACTGTTGGGTCGACAGGAAATAAAAAATAGGATCGATCTGGTGACTAGACCCACACATCTTTTTTTAAGCCTAATTATACGAACATATACAAGTACAACGATGTCATATCTCATTTCTCCCCCGCGCACCCCCCCCCCTCTCTCTCTCTCTCTCTCTCTCTCTCTCTCTCTCATTCAACCTACCTTGCTACAGACTGCCATCGATGCATGGGTCTTCCAGGGGTTATTTCTCTACGAATAAATAAGCTGCCTTCCTAAACTGGGTTAATTTCTCACTACATGCAGTATCACGCCACCTTAGTCGTCCTATAGAATATCAAGCTTTCGTTGTGCTTAGACTCTTTGCACCGAACTGAAAGTACATGTGTTCCAAGTAGATACTGGAGCATGAGAAGCTGTATCCACGTGTGGCCTTTGTGTAAAAGTATGTGTGTGTGAGAGAGAGAGAGAGAGAGAGAGAGAGAGATTAAGCAAAGCTTTGGCAGGAGGAAAAATGAGAGACGGGACTGAAGTACATCTCTTAAAGAATTTTAGAGGCTACGTATTTTAACCAGCGCATTTACACATTTGTACGCATTTTCAACACGCATCCTGCACAGCCTCAAAGTTTGGAACGCTGACGCTATACAGAGGGCAACTAAATAGAGTATACACCCTTCCTAGCACTCCAGCAAACATACACACCACACACATACACACATACACACTGCGAACATAACAGACTCAGATCTATTGTCGCACAATTCACTTAAAAGTCTGGGTGTGTGCTTTTGTTTGAAATCATACGAGGAATGAACATCGTAAACCCCCCCCCCCGTGTTAATTTTACGGCAGTAGATCTGAATCTACGCTGTAACTGTTTAGTGAGGAGTGTATCAAAGGTAAATACGAGATGTAAAATGTACATGAACGATGGAAAGCGAGCTTTGTTTTTCACACACACACACACACACACACACACACACACCAATTACAGGACAAAATTGGAAGGTCGCGTTCCCCGGACCATTTTCGAAACTAAAACCTCGAAAACTTCGCCAATCCGAGCCACAAACAATATTATTGTAACTTCCGTTGAGCTTTGTCCACTGCAAAAAACTAGATTACATTTCCCTGAGGAAGTAGATTACACTATTTGAATATTGGTGAGCTGGGGCAATCAGAATTTGTAACATAGGTGATAATCGCAGTTAAAACGTCGTTTTAAAACATTTGTAATATTTCAGTGAGAACTTTAAAAAATAAGTTTTCCAGCTATGCTAGCAAACGTTCACTCACATCAACGTGAACGAAGTAGATTGATGACCCTTGGCTAGAGAAGATTACGCTTTCATGCTCTGGTTGAGATCAGTCAAACTCCCCACGGAATGATTTCGATCTTCTTCTCCTTGTTGTTGGTCTTCTTCTTGCTGTTATTATTATTATTATTATTATTATTATTATGTTGTTGTTGTTGTTGTTGTTGTTGTTGTTTTGTGAAAGCTAAATTCCTGACTTATGTATAGATTGTGGTAAACTTGTTTCTCACGGCTTTTTTAGTCCTTAAATATTTAAAATTTTCGCCCACTGATCAGATAATCCCAACGTGAAAATTAAGTGATCTCTGAAATCTGTCGCAAAAATCTATTAGGCCCATTAGGTTAAACGTGTCATATGCGTGTATTAATATATAGCGCATCATCTCTCCAGGTCAAAGCCACAATACACTGTGACCAGATGTGGACGAAAGTATCATTTGTTATTTACCGTATGTACCTAGCCAATGTTCACGTAAAACAAGGCAGTGCAACCTGTAAATCCCAAAAAGGTCAAAGCCACCTTCGTTTTGAACAAATGACGCAATTCTTTGGATCAAATATAAATGGGCCTTGACCTTAGTTGTAAAACTTGGCAAGTGGGTGAACATCTCTGGAACTGAAGCAGCAAGCATGTCAAAACCGAAATCTGATTAAAATCAGATCTCCACTGTCATACATAAAGATCTGACAGCGACCACTTAGGGGTCATGTTCTGGTAGCCTATGTTATTACCAAAATGGCCAATTTTATCAGCCAATCAGATTGCAAAAATCCACGAATAATGCAATGTATTTGATGTTTGAAACTCAAGATTAATTGACGTAACAAATATAACCATATATATTATATACTTAATTGTGAAATTTAGAGACTTATTAGCAAATAAGTTTCATATTTTTATTCATATATTTTCACATGTGGAAAATATATCCTTATATTTTCACATGTCAAAATATAAGATTTCCCATCATGCCTCGAGACGCTGGAATTTGTGTGCCTACAAACGTTGTACCTGCAACAACAAAAACAAGTACTTTGTGTGCCAGTACAAATAAACAGAAACTGCCTTACATTGCAGACACGGAAATTAATGTCTGATGAAGTAATTTGACAAGACGCCGTTCGCCAATCTCTGAAGTTATGTCCACTTGCTTCCTTGACCACAACTACAACAAACCAGCTGTGATGCATTGCTATACTGGATTTGCATTGTTGTCTGATAGGGTCAAATAGTATACAAAATGACAAAAAATATAATTTACTGTGACAGATTAGGTCAGCCAAATCCTACTGCTTTCTTACGTCACATGTATACTTATATGGTCATGATGAAAGTGAGGTAAATTCGCCACTCGTTAAAATATATTTTTGGTTCCACACGATGAAATATATCTGGTATCAACGTAGAAAAAGAAAATATCCTCTATATATTTCCTGTCTGATTTGACGAGAGTTATTGTCGTTCGTAAACAAAAACCGAAATAGGTCAGAACCGCTTAGCCAGACGGCGAAAACACGCCCTCTGCAAATAAGGAATATGCAATCCATCTTAGTGCACAAAATCATATACAAATGACTAAATTCACCATGGCTTGGTCGTCTTTAAGTCTCGCCTCAAGACGTTGATACAAAATTTCAGTGATACACAAAAGTCAACGGTTTATGAGTGAACCGGAGAAAATATTAAAAATATAATGCGAGAATGTGTACTTGTAACACTTTGTACAGCGTATTTTACACGATGTAATTAGGCAGAAAATTTAATTTTTGATCAAAATAGTGGTGAGCTTCACGTCGTATTTTGAACTGCATGACAATATATGCGTTTAGATTGCATCGTATGATGAAATTCTGGGCCTTCCCTCTCCGGCAAAACTTAATTCAAAGCCCCCTTCCCAATAAAAATGTTGTTTGATGGGAATTTTTGTGCCCCTACTGCGTCTTTGTCCCCTTGCAGCTGAGGGGTTTGTTTGGGCGGTTGCTACGCCACTGGTTAACGTGTGTTTATTTTAGAATCTTTGAGACAGACGGACAAAACTGGACATCAATAGAGACAAAAGATTTCTCTCAAATGTGATCTCTGCTAATCTGGAATGTCTGCATAGGAAACGAGAAAGAATATCTTCTAATTTTTGCACTGCGTGTGTTGTAAAAGGCAGCAATGAAAGAAAATTTCCTTTCAGCGTTAATAACAGTAATTAAGGTTAGATTATCGCAAACAAATATGTGAATTTCCAAAAAACAGTTACAAGGAAACCCTCGTGCTTGTCGTACATATAAACCAGTCGTTTAAATCGCTCCGATGGCCTAGATGGTTAGAGCGTCCACCTCGGATGCGGGAGGTCGTGGGTTCGAACCC